>SJJU01008683.1:0-16893 GCA_012932125.1 Conopomorpha cramerella | reverse complement strand
GTTCGAGTCCGGCTACTGGACGTGTACCAATGGGACTCTTTTTCAGAGCCTATGTACGCAACGCAACCTTCGTACGGTGAAGGACAACATCGTGATGAAACCCGCACACCACAAGGTGTGTGAACCCTATAACGGCGATGGGCTCCACCCCCTGTCACGTTGGGTTTATGGGAGAAATTCTGTCTCATAGACATCTATGAGACAGGTCTCCAAGATTAGACATCGCTACACTACCCAGTACATGATGCTTGTGTAAGTAAGTTGAATTTGGAATGAGTTTCCGATAGTTAGCCGTGTGGTGACGGCAAATAGAACACAAGTGTCACCACCCCAGCCCAACTTTTCCCGGCGTGGGGGTCGTAAGAGGCGACCGAAGGAGCTCTCCAGAGGACGGGCAGTAGCTCTCTGTGAGTTACACCACAACACCACTGCGATCGCCAACCCGCGCCTGCCAAGCGTGGCGATTATTGGCAAAAGGATCAGGGAAATCCCTCGTCCAGCAGTGGACGTAATGGGGCGGCTGATGATGAGTTTCCGATAGTATACAAGTTCAAATTAAAAACGTTAGCAAAACTCAATATAGTACCATTAGCTCATGATATCAAACATCTTTCCCCAAGGAACTGTACATAAGAAACGAAAAAAATACTACGGCAATCAATCATATTGGTTAGTTTGTACTAAGAGATAAAATTTCTTTTTCGTTTTGGACATGGAGTTTCTTGGGGAAATTTGTTTGGTGTTGGAAACTCGAGTTTCTTCAACGTTTTTGATTGAACACTAGCTGCGATATTTCCCTTATTTCACGTTCTTATATATGGTGTCATGAATTCTTCTATGTCTGCTTTCCTAGTAGTTCCTCCAGTACTTTGTTATTTCTGAAGCAACTTGTGTTCTAATTATTGTTTTTCTCCTCTTTTCCAGGGCTAAGGTTTCTAAGAGCTCTACGCTTAATGACTGTGCCTGATATTTTGCAGTACCTCAATATATTGAAGACATCGAGCTCAATTCGGTTGGCGCAATTAGTTTCTATATTTATATCGGTGTGGTTGACTGCGGCTGGAATAATTCATTTAGTAAGTTTTTTTTTAATAATGGCTTAACCTAGTAGTGTTTCGTAGAATTTAATGTGAATCATATTCTGTGGTACGTAAGGTAGACACTGCATTGTCAATATGTAGGCTTTAAAGATTTCAAAACTTCATGTCTCTTACACTACGAAATTCCTTGAAAAACGACATGTTATATAACTACAACTTTACATATTTATTTTTGGAGATTTCACACAAGTATTAGTGAATTGGTAACTTGCTTTTGAAATTCTTCAATCAAAATGATTTTAAAATGTAAAGTGCAATATTCAAACCGAAATTCAATAGAGGATATTACAAATCACCATGGGGATCGATGGTATAACACTTTTATGTACATAATTCTTTCACTGCCATCTGACAGAAATCGTTGGTTAAATCGAAAGTGCTGATAAATGTTTTTTTGTTTCTTTTGCAGTTGGAAAATTCTGGAGATCCAATGGAATTCGAAAACGCGCAGTCGTTATCATATTGGACATGTGTATATTTTCTCATAGTAACAATGTCAACAGTAGGTTACGGTGATGTGTTCTGTCACACAGTACTTGGCAGAACGTTTTTGGTTTTTTTTCTGCTCGTCGGCTTGGTAAGTTCTATTCCATGTGTTTTTCTTTTATTATTAAGTTATATTACTTATTGATTAGGATATTCCAAATAATAACTCGATTTCTATACAACCAAAAGATATCTCTTTGCAAGGAGAGGCAAGTTTTTCCATATTTTTTTTAAATAAATGTAACCGTCTTTAATACTTAGGCGTAATGTTATTACGCTTCGCTGCCTCGATAGCGGCCAAAGTAATACTCATGATCATTCTAAGTCGCTTGCGATTCCTTGCATTCAATTGGTCATAATTATATAACAAAGCAAAAGGAAACTAACCGAAGTAAATTTAAATGTGTAAGCACTCGCTCGTTGAATGGTTGTAAGCCTGTCTAGTGCACTGTAATAGTGAGCATGAGATAAACAAGTGGGTATACGATGCCGCGCCATCGCAAAGGCTGTTTGACTCAAACTTGTACTTCCATATCGCGTCCGCTTTCGATATGCATGAGTGTATTTTGTTTTTCTTTTGCTTTGTTACGTGTTAGGGGAAGTGCCGCCGGAGGAGCGCTCCGCTTGCGCTGGGGTGGTGCTGTGTGGGTCGTCGCCGCGGAGGTGCTCCGCGCTGTCCCCCGACCCCCACTGTCCCCACTCCCACACTCCCACCACTCCCACCACTCCCCACTCCCGCGGCCGCTGCATGCCGCACTGTGCCTGGCTGTGTTCAGTTGCTCACATCACCCGTAGACATCTTACACTATTATTTTTTATTATTATTGTTTCCTTTCGAGTAATGTTTTTCGTTATCGCTACCGGCTACACCTCAATCATATAATAGTGTGTAAGGTGGACATTGTCGTGCACCACCCGGTGGTACGCCAAGGGACGTACCGTCACGCCATGGTCTGTTGCAGGCAATGTTCGCTAGTAGCATTCCTGAAATTATAGAGCTGGTAGGAAGTAGGTCCAAGTACAGTGGCGAGCTGAAGCGTGAACATGGAAAAAGGTATCAGTTTGATATGTTAACGTCCGAGCGTGCGGGACCGGCCGGCTCCCGCCCGCTCGGCTCATCACCTATACAAAAGCTTGCTCAGTGCCGTCAGATGTATTGTGTCATCTACTCGGGCATACCCGGTGGCCCCGGGACCAGGCGCCCCCAGAGCCCCGCGTCCTCTCCCGGCACCCCGGTACCCCGGTGCCGGCGGTACTGCCGGTACTGCCGGGACTGGCGGTACCCCGGGTGCTGGCGGGAGGAGCGGGGCCCGCTGCGCCACCCCGCGGTCCCCCCGTGTGTCCGCTCTACCAAGCGTCTATATAGTAAACCGTACCGGCGACACCTTCTTTTTGAGTTCTGTTCATCGAGTAGCGAGCGAATGTATCCCTAGGCTTACTGCATGTCGGCCGCTCACTTAGCGCTAGGCACGGCACCCACACACCCACACGCGCACACCGCCACACCGCCACACTGGCACACTGCCACACGCAGACAGACGACACTCACACACACAGCCTTGCGGGCGCGGGCGGGAGGGGGCGGGGCGGGCGGGCCCTGGGCGGGGCGGGTCGGGCCGAGAGGCGCGGGGAGGGGGACTGGGGAGGGGGGGACGGGGCGGGGCCGGGTCTCACGCTGTGTTCTGTGCTAGGCTGTGTTCGCCAGCTGGATCCCCGAGATCACGGAGCTGGCGGCGCAGCGGAACAAATACGGCGGCCGATACAGCAAGGACGTCCGCCGCAGGTACCCCGCTACCACAACCCGCTCCACACTTCCTGCCTTCTTACCTCACACGGTTTCGATTTGGTTGATTGAATGCGGAGTTTGCTAATGGAATTTATTAATCCTTCACTAGAAATCGGTCTCTCGGTGCCGTGGCGCATGCTGGAGAATAGTTCCCGGCGGCCGCGCCCCTTCCCTTGCGGCGATAGGCGCGCGGCCGACCGACGCACTACTACATGCCTTTTTTCGTAAACTTTATATATATCGACAATACCATTTTTAAGCTTTTTAATCCTTCTAACGTGACTAGATTTGGAGAGAGCCGATGTAAAGTTTGGTAATGCTGTCGATGAAGTAGTGTTTGGTTTGTTCGCTTGCACACGATGCCTGCCGCCACGCTGTAGCGCTAGCCGGCACAGTGTCGGTGACACACAGCCCGGCCGCTCTGCCCGCCCGGCCGCGCCCGCCCCGAGTCGGCGGCGGAAGCGAAGGGCGCCGCCCTCCCCTTCCGCCGCGCACCCCACACTCACTGTCGACTGGTCGACTTGAATGTGTATGTCTTGTTTTGTCTGTCGGCGTCTAGGCGATATTTGCCAGTTGTATCCCAGAGATAATTGACTTAATCGGCACTAGACCCAAGTATGGCGGCACCCTCAAGAATGAGCGGGGACGCAGGTGAGCCGCTGCCTTCACTCCGTCCGTTGAATGTGTTCCGTGTTGTGACATCTATATCTTCCTTTCCTCTCTTAGCACGCTTCTGTGTTCTCACTTATCTTGCCGGGACACGATCCCGACACTTGTCTTTATTTTTATGAATCGATTGATTGTTATCGACCTATGAATTGATTTGAACAGTTAAAATAGTGAAAAGCAGATAGTGGCTAGTTGATCGCTCGTCATTATTATATAGGTTATCATGATTATGTTCTGTTAGTTGTAAAGTACTTAAGGAATGTGAACGTTAAGCTTAGTTTGGAAGAGTTAATGTTGAGTGGTACAGTAGATGTGAGCGCGAGGCCGCGCTGTCGCCCGGCGTTCCCGCTCTAGTGTGAGTGTCTGTCCCCCTCCCCCGCTCCACCCCACCTTAACCCGTCTCACTCCCCCACCCCCACCCCCACGCCCCCGTCCAGCCGACTCCGACACACCTACCTGCACGATACAATGTTTCCCTGTAATATTGAACTTCATTTTGCAACTTGTAATGTACTTTTGGATCGACCCCCGGTTAACTATTAGTTTATTGTATTTACGTAAATATTTTATAGAGCGTGGCAAGGCTGTGTGCATTGAGGACACTTAACGCAATTTGACTAGTTTAGATATCAAATTACCATTTGTTTGATCTACAATTCATCTTAGCGTCGACACACAAACCATCAGTTACAGATTGTTCAGTTGACTTGATACTAATGGTTTCTGCGAATTAAAAAGGTAGAGTCAATGAAATAGTTCCTTTGCCACACCATAGTTGCATGACCGTAGAGTTTTGGATTTTGATTTGAATGTTCCCATTCAACTTTCTGACTCCACAATATTTGAATGACATCATACATAGCGGTGTCGTCTGGCTGAGAGCCCGTGCCAAGCTTGTCTCTAACTCCCACTTGAGCGGAACTTTTTAAGAACTGTTGTGCCCACGCGCAGACAGTCGCCAATCGCCATAAATGCTTACAAATCGAACACGATGAGCCTCAAGCTTTTTTATACGGATATTATTAATATAATAGTTTATTTTCGTATGCACACTTTCATAATATAAGTATTGAATATTTTCGAATATATTTTTACGAAGTTATTGATTATTTGATGATACATTTTAGCACAGTCACACCTTGTCATCGCAATGTCACACTATCTCAGACCCCTCCCATCGTATTTATTTTGTAGTTGTAATTGTGTTTATTTTGCAGTTGATACACGTTGGACGATACTGAGCTGTAGTTTAAGTATGATTGTGAAGTTTCTAAGTTGAAATGTCAAAAGAACCGTATTTAAAAAAAAAAAAACATAGCAAACGCGTTGGAAACTTCCTAGTCATATTACGTATAATTGAAACTGAAATAAGTAATGATTTTGGTAACATTAACCTAGATGTAACAGTTATAGCGGCAGAAACTGACCAGAGATTACTACACTTGTCTCGAAATGTATTTGTATTATAAACTTTAGATTATTCTTCTAGAGGAATTGGCGAAATCTTTGCTTATTTCTGAATGTATGTTGTGTCGCTTCTCACTTGTTTTCTTTAACCCTGTGCCGACTTTTGTGTCTCTGTTTCTTCATAGTAATTATTATGTGTCGACAGGTGTTAAATAAAACTGTCAAAATTGCTTCTATTCTCTTTCTACCCTTCTGACTTCTCTGTTTGTGAAGCTTCTTCTTAAAAATTTCGCTGTTATAAAGTTAAAATTTTATAATTAAAAAAAAAAAAGTGACGTACACACTTTTCTATCTGAAACACAAGTAAAATCAGTTCAAGCGCTTTTTCGTACTTTTGCACTTTGATGTTGCCAGTTAAGTTTTTCAAGTGCACTTGTATAATATTGTGTTTACGTTTTCAGGCATATAGTTGTGTGTGGCCATATAACGTATGAATCAGTGAGCCATTTTTTAAAAGACTTCCTACACGAAGACAGAGAGGATGTGGACGTCGAGGTGGTTTTTTTACACAGGTTGGTGGCATTGAATTTTATGTCGTATTTTTAGCGCCGTAAGAACTTTTCTTTAACAACAAAGTGGCTTTGAAGCAAATTGTAAAATGTATGTAGATGGAAACGCGTTTTTTTAAACAAATTCTGTCCCTCAATATTGTTCACCGGGTATATAGGCGCGAATATAATCAAAGACAAGCTCGAGCTTACCTTTGTTATTTTACTCGACGTTTCGACGCAGTTGCATGCGTCGTGGTCACGAGTGGACGCATGCAACTGCGTTGAAACGTCGAGTAAAATAACAAAGGTAAGCTCGAGCTATGATGTCTGTGCGCGTTTCATAAAAAAAAAATCTGTTCAATTTTCGGTAGATACTAAATTTATAGTATCTATTTACTTAACTATGGAGACTTATATTAATTTTATAAGTCATACTCTCCTATAATTCAGAGTCACTTTGCTGAAATTTGTGTGACCCTCTCATTAATAGCAATTGTTACACAGAAAATTATATCAAAGTATCTAAAGGGCTAATAAATCTATAATGTCGGTAAGTATAATTCGTCCGATTGTTGAATAATAAAGACCTTACCAATAATCGCGGTATGGCTGTCCGAAGATATACCAAATTCAACTTAACATGTCAGTTTTGTTCACCGGGTGTATAGGCGCGAATAGACAAGCTCGAGCTTACCTTTGTTATTTTACTCGACGTTTCGACGCAGTTGCATGCGTCGTGGTCACGAGTGGAGTTTGAGTTATATAATGTCTGTGCGCGTTTCATTAAAACATGATCTAACATGTCAGTTGTACAAAATAACCAGTTTATCTTAGAAATATGTTACAAAGCATTTATTGGTAAGGGTATAATTATGTGTAACTTTAGTTATTGTTGAGCTGGTTGAAGTGTAGAAGAGATTGTGTGCATGGTGTGCGCGAGTGTGTGTGCGTGGAGCGCCCGGGAGCCCCCCTGGAGCGCCCCGAAGCACCCCGCGTGGCGCGGACAATCATGTGTGACCACGACGCTTTCAGAAAAGAGCCCGACCTCGAGCTGGAGGGCCTCCTGAAGCGTCACTACACCACCGTCGAGTTTTTTCAGGGTACTATGATGAACGCGGTCGACCTTGAACGTGTTAAGGTTAGAACCCCAATAGACCAGCCATTAGACGCACGGCCGTAACATTGGGAAGCGTAACAGTGATTTTAATTTCATGTGCATAGAACAATATTTTTCCTTCCGAAACTGTATCATAGTCACACAGTAGGTTTTACAACACTTTGGTCTTGTTTTGTTTTTTCATTTCTTTTTTTCAATTGTTTTGTTATTCTCTTAAAATATATATATATATTATATTTGGTGGTTAATTTGACGCAATCATCGCTTGTTCACGGTGAGACGGTGGTGGCGGGCGCGCCACCGGTCACCCCACTGCCGCGTATGTTGGACTAGTGTGCATGACGGGCGGCTCTCGACGGGCGGTGGACTGTCCACCACTATGCTCTCATTTACCCGTGCGTTGATGACAGGAAGCCGCCAGACTTGGAGCTCGAAGGCCTGTTCAAGAGGCACTTTACCACTGTGGAATTCTTTCAAGGCACCATTATGAATCCAATCGATCTCCAAAGGGTGAAAGTAAGTAGTTATTGCACAGGGTGTGATGTATTGGGCGTGGTGTAAATACTATCCTTCCGAGCTCTAGCTTTAGAGGTCCTCACAAACTCGTTGAGTCGTCCTCTATAACCTATGGGGGCGTGTTCTGTCGCTATGTAACCTAGTGTGGCTAGCGAGCTCATATAGACACTGGATGCCCCGACTGTCTGCTGCGATGTGTGTGTTGGAGCCCCGACCCTTTCGGCCAGGGGCCATCCGTTGGGTGTTGTGTGCCCGTTGCGATGTCTATAATCCCAACCAATCGGTACTTGTAATTATTTTCAAATAACGAATTGGCATTAATGGCTGCCGCAGAAAGGATTTCAAATAACAAAATTTATATATCGACATAGTAGTTGCAAGTACGATCGATTGTGAATGTGTATTTGATATTTAAATGGTGAGTGTTTGTCGCGGAATGGCTTTTGCATGAACTTTTTAATACACACATCAAAAGTGTCTAGGGATCAAGAACATTTTTACCTCTAAAAAAAATGTAATTTATTTAAATCAAATCTAATCTTCCGGATTGGTCTCCTACCTAATTCCCCATGCCTACATCAATGACTTATCACCACATTTTAAATAAATTATGAATGAATTCAGTTTTTGTAAAGTATATTCTTGATTGCAATCTTCTAAAATGTACTTGACCCCTAGACACTTTTGATGTGTGTAGTAATATTCTCTTCATAACACCTGCTTCTTTCTCAGTGTATGAATAATAGAACTGTGAGAAACGTATTGATTTGATAACACCTACTTTTAGTAACTAGATATAAAGTACTTGAATGTTTTAAACGTGTCAATGGAAAATGGTCTCTCAGATTTCTGACAGTTCTTTATGGTTGTTGTTAGAAGTATTTGCATGTATGTTTGTGCTCCTTTAACCTACTATATCACTGTTGTACCTACTATATTTAAAAATAAACTTGGTTAGACTACCATTATTTTGGTATTGGTTTTACATGGTAGTATTTTAACTGAAGGGTAGACGTGTACGAAAATACCTAAGATGGTAGACATACACTTGCCTGTCTATATCGTTTTTGGGTATTTACAGGGTGTTAGCGATATCGGTAAGTGTTAAAGTAGGTACATAATACCTACAATATATCGAAATACTCAATATTATTAATGGTGCTTCACTGACACTATATATTTTTTTAATATGAGTATTAGCAACATTAGTTCAAAATTAATTGAAGTGGGCTCACTTCTCGCATCCACTCTCTATTGTCAAATTAGATTTGATAATAATGTTTACTTTAAAAATATAAAGATTTAGGTGCTAATCCTATCTAAGCTTTGAAGTTCCTTAAGTATATGACCACACAATGGAGATGTATACGTGAATATAAATATATATGTATGTAGTTGTGCAAAACAAATCCTGTTATTCTGTGATCATAGTCATTTTGAAAATTTGAGATAAATTACATATTCATACGAATTGTAATTTTTTGGGCTGTATTTGCTTTCGCGAGCCTGACTTGTTACCGTGGTATTTATACAGTTAGAACAGCGTTAATTAACCTCTAGTAAAGGTTTCCAAAGCTGATCAAATTTACACTAAATACGGACAAACCTGTCTACGTTGATATACGTCAGCTAATGGGGAATTTTCTTTGACATTTTTCTGACAGATTTTCGTGCTCAGAGCAGTCTTTACTGTCAAACTTTGTTTGGAAAGTATGACAGTAATGACAGTTTTCCGCCAGAAAATCTGTCAGAAAAATGTCAAAGTAAATTCCCCATTAGTCAACTTTTTTTATATATGTATAAATACGACGGTTAGTGTCCAACTACTATTAAAAAAAAAATCAACCTGTCAATTTTACCGCCAAATCTTTTCAGTGTTGCCTGAAATGAAATTAATTTAAAAACAAAGCACTAACATAAATTTCACCCGCCAAAACATGGCTATAGGTTCATGAAGCTGACGCCTGTCTGGTGCTCGCCAATAAGTACTGTCAGGACCCGGACGCGGAAGACGCAGCCAACATCATGAGGGTTATATCCATCAAGAACTACTCCGACGATATCCGTGTTATAATACAGCTTATGCAGTACCACAATAAGGTGTGTTTATGTACTTATAGGCACTGTGTAATAAGATTAAGGCTTAGGCACCTGGAGAGGATGGATGAAAGACGATTAACGAATGATATTTACATACAGGGTGACCCAGAAGTCGACGTCAAGCCGGAACCGGGTGGTAAGGCAACTCACGCCAGTTATCAGAAAAATATAAAAAAAATCTAATGTTTAAAAAATTATGGGCATTTAAAAAAAAGCGTCTTTTGACTCTTATCTTTAGATTTTCCAATATATTTTTTTGTTATGTGACCCTGAATAGTGCCACTGTTTATGGACATCAAAACTTCAAAACGAACTGCTCCAGTTCGGATTCTACTGACTGTACTGAAAAAAAAATTACTGTGTTTTTTATATTTATCTGATAACTGGTGGGAGTTGCCTTACCATCCGGTTCCGGCTTGACGTCGACTTTTGGGACACCCAGTAGGTGATGTAAGGGGCCGGTGAGTAGTGATCGCCCTAAAAGGACATACATCGACCAGATTAGTGATGTCCTAATCTTCCGCTAGGACTTCATGCACAGATCATGTATGAAATGATGTATGAATGTGGATGAAGCGAAAGGGGTAATATCTGACTACCACTCTAGAAGAAAGCCGTAAAGTGAATGTATGTATGTCCAACACAATAAATTATTTAATCATACGTTTTTCTACGTACGTACGGCGTCTGTGGTCCAGTTGGTCGGATACTTGACTTGCAATCGTGAGGTCGCGGGTTCGAGTCCGGCTACTGGACGTGTACCAATGGAACTCTTTCTCAGAACCTTTGTACGTAACGCTCACACGGTGAAGGACAACATTGTAATGAAACCCGCACCACAAGGTGTGTGAACCCTATAATGGCGATGGGCTCACCCCCTGTCACGTTGGGTTAAATACGCTTGGTGAACCGTGGACATTTGCTTTAGCAAGTGCCTCTGCCTACCCCTCTTTGGGATTAAACGGCGTGAATTGTATTTTTCATACGTTTTTAAAGAAACAACGTTTTGTAGTAACTTTTTGGGCTAATTAAATGGCTCCATTTGCTTGTACGATGAAGAGCAATATTGAAAAGCAACGTAAAATACCTAGTGTACGTAAATCTTCCGAGGTAGCAGATCCATATATTGTGGTCCTGTTGTCGGATATTTGACATGTGATCGCGGGTTCGAGACCAGCTGCAGGACGTGTACCAATGGCACTCTTCCAGCACACCACAAGGTGTGCGAACCCCATAACGGCGATGGGCTCACGTCCTGTCATATTGAGTTAAATACGCTTGGGTAACTGGGAATTTGTTTAGCAAGTGTCTCTGCCTACGCCACTTTGGGATTAAAAGGCGTGAACTGTTTTTTTTTTTTTAGAAAATGTTAACCTATCTAAATAAGCTTTTACAAAACGTTTCCAGGCCTACCTGCTGAACATACCGTCGTGGGACTGGAAGCAAGGCGACGACGTGATCTGCCTGGCAGAGCTGAAGCTGGGCTTCATAGCGCAGAGCTGCCTCGCGCCCGGCTTCTCCACCATGATGGCTAACCTCTTCGCGATGAGGAGCTTCAAAACGGTCAGGTTCTTCCCGAGTCTCCTATGCCCTTGATAAGGGTCGGTTAAGCCGTCCGCCATTTTGTTTTCTGTAAAAAAATATGTAATTCTTAAAATCGCTCGACCTTCTGCTGATAAACTAGAAATTAAAGTGGTTTAGCAACTGGAGATTTAGTTCCATGGATTCCTATTTAGATGGCGCTGTTGTTCACTCCTATATAAAAAAGATGATACGACGAATAATATAATAACCTAGTTGGTTCGTGTAAAAAATGGTTATAAATATACAAAAGCAATGTATAGTGTAAAAGAGGCCGAGTCAAGATTTTTGTACTCGACATCTGATAAAATAAAAGTATGAGTTTAACAATAACACTTTAGCTAGAGTTAGTGTAGGTAGTTTTAATTTGAGATGTACATGTTTTTTTACTGATAACAATATGGCTGATGAACCGATTCTTAATAAAACCCTGTCAATACTGAGTAAGCTCTCAAGATGCTGATAATTTGAAGTGTTATATGATTTTTGACGAATAGCAAAAAGGCTGAAGATCTCTACTGAGCTACTGAACTGATACCGCCTTTGTGCCACCAGCCAGTGCCAAAAAATTGCCTCATAACATAACAGTCAACAACTCTCATCTTAAGAGATGGCAGGAATTTTCAATACAAACTACTACTATATTTCAGATCTTGCAGGCGATTTTGAATTGTAGTTAGGCAAGTACTTGTTAAAAATGTGTAATGTCTTGAAACGTGGTGATTTATTTCATTATGTATCTATCTAAAATATTATTAATGTTGTATTAGTTGACAGGGAAAAAAAGATAAATCAAAATATTGAGACACACTGTGGTGCTGATAGACTTGAGCATTCACTTGTAACAGAACACGTTTAAGTTTTATTACAATATTTAACGTCGAGTTATATTTAACAAAGAGTTAAAAATAACAACAGTGTAGGTCTGCTGCTTTATTGCTTAAAAACTGTATGGTACGCAGTTCCTAAGCAATTTAAAAACCTTTTTAAGACCACCCAACGACGTGAGACTTAAGCGGTTAGCACGTACAATTCAAATACTTGTGACAAGTCATTTACCCTGTAACCCTACCCCTCAGCCCTTCCTAAGGTTAGTTCCAAATAAAAAAGAATACCCTAAGAATATTTATTGTTACATGGACCTCATTCGATTCCATAGTCGCACTCAACGAACTGTTCCTTAAATAGAAAAACGTCGCGCTCTTGAAATTTAAAAAATAGAAAACCACTCGCTACATACTACAACAGTTTTTAATGCGGAATTTCCACAGTCCCAAGACATGGCTATATGGACTAATGACTACATGCGCGGCACTGGCATGGAGATGTACACGGAGACGCTTAGCACCACGTTTGTCGGGATGCCATTCATTGCAGCGGCCGAGTAAGTCAACATGGCCGGCGCACGGCCCACGTGACGTCACACACAAGACTGTACAAAAATAATTACCTT
This sequence comes from Conopomorpha cramerella, assembly GCA_012932125.1. NCBI lineage: Eukaryota > Metazoa > Arthropoda > Insecta > Lepidoptera > Gracillariidae > Conopomorpha > Conopomorpha cramerella. The sequence continues at coordinate 4,127 of SJJU01008683.1, read as the reverse complement.
CAGAGCCTTCTACCATCACCCCCCACCACCCCGCCGGTGTCTTTTTTTCCGACGATAACTCTCCGAAACAAATCTTCCAACTAACTTGTGGGAAAGCTCGGCTTTTTAGTGTCATCATGGTTGTTTTTTTTTTACCTACCAACACTTTTGTTTGCAAGCTTTCAAGTTCTTGTGACTTATATTTTTTTTTTAATTTATTGTAAGTATTTTTTTTTATCGGTGTTACTTTCAGTACCTTTTCCATATATTTACCACGACCACTTGTGATGTGTTTCGATTTATCTACTGCACTGAATAACTTTACAGGCGGTTAACGGATCCGAGCTCCTGAACGATGTGATGATTCAGCTAATAATAAATTAACATAGATAGTTTTTGTAGGTGACTAATGTTAGGTGAATGGTTCACTAGGTGATCTAGGAAAATTTCGTTGACGGCCCGAAGGATTTCGGCTCGTGACTAACTTCGCATGGGTGTGAATTTCCTATTGGTTTATTGCAGTCTCCCGACACCCAAGCTTGGCAGAACGATTACCTTCAAGGTACCGGCTGCGAGATGTACACGGAGACACTGTCAACTTCATTCACAGGAATGACTTTTCCACAAGCAAGCGAGTAAGAACCCCACCCTATGACCCCCCCCCCCTTTCCCTTGCACAAGCAGATCTAGATGCACCGTAGACACCTATATGTGCTAAATAATATCCCGGCTAAATGAATGTGCACTGACTAACAATAATTAATGAAGGTATTATTTCCATAGTTATCATAATCCAAGTTAATTACTGTTTTTGGTTTTCAGACTAATTGTGCATGTTGAATGGGTAAATAAATAGATTTGAACGATACGTAGCTAGTTTCTATTGACGTTAACTTTCATAATAATGTGTCATGGATTAGGACCTGAGATACTTCAGTCATTATTAGGACTTGCGTGTCACTTAACATGTACAAGTAGACAGGGCATGAACATTGTACTAATACTGTACTTACTATTTTTTAAATATGTATATAGGTTGTTGTTTTTTTCTAACCATTTCAGTGCAGTAAACCAATGTTTTTCGTATGATCGTGTATAATAGCACGTTGGTTTCAACGAATACCGCACTATATTATCTGTATGTACAGCTTTCTCTGTGCAAAATAACACAGCTTCTCCTTCTCACTCCATCATTGCACACTGAACAGAACACATACACTGTCTACATTAATCATTAATTGTTAATGACATTGTCTAAAACTGTACATTCAAGATCAAGACACGAGTTTTCGGAGTTAGCTCTCACTATCATCCCACATCGCTGGAAACGGGAAAGCTTGAAGCGGAAATGGGAGATTTCTTTAAAAAAAAACTATAAAAGAGCGAGTTCGAAGACGAACGATAAATAGAATAAAGTAGCTGCATCTCTTTCGTTTCCCACTGTCTTTGACAGATTTATTTTTTTTATAGAAAACTCCTCATTCGTTGATGGCAAGGAATGGCCTACTGACTTATACAATTATTACAATTAATATTAAGATTTGCGTGACATGGTTTTGAGTCACAGTTTCATATTCTCGTAGTAGAAATAAAAAAGAATAAGTAAAAGAGCCTACGTAGATAACGCCATTCGATCTTAGAAGTAAGCTAATACTATCTGAATAACATCTAAGAACTAGTATTGCGTAACGTGTCAATTATAAACCATAAGTCAATAGTAAATGATCTTGGATGTATCGTTTTGTTAGTGTTGTTAACAATTAATCACATTTTTCGGATGTCTTACACTTATTTTTACAAAAGGTTTCCGGAATACGTATAACTACATTAACTCTTTCCCGGACAGTAAACGCCTATAGGTGTCATAACAATAAAACATCTGTTGTGTCTATTTTACTGCCTGTCAATGGTTAGTATTGGTTTTAATATTTTCCGAAGGTACAATATAAGTACTCTCATAATCTATGAGATTGCTGGTTTAGACATAGCTTCCTCATACTCAACAATATCAACTCATACATAACAACACTAATAATATAAAATGGGAAGCAAAATTGTGGTATCCAGAAACCTTTTGACATAAAGTATTTTTTCCTGCAAAACTATCTACCTCAATGTATTATAATTACTTATTATTAATGTTTAGTAATCAACCTTTTCACAGCCATTGTCTTATAAATCAGACATATTAGACAAAGGTTTTTGAAGTTTATGATTATTACAGCAAAATTCGAAATCGTGAAAGCTAAATTAATCTTCTGGCTGTCAAAAGGTTAATGAGCTATTGCATGTTTTTCGTCGTCAAGTTTGGACTGAAATCTTTCTGTTGCATTTATTTCCACTGAAAGATTTTCAACTGAACTTAATACCTTTATAGATAAAAAATTCGTAAGTATATAATCAACAGGTAAGAAATATAACAAGAGAATTAACAATTTTCTTTGACTATTCGAACTTGCGAAATCCATTTATCATATTTAGAATTTTAAGTAATCAAAACCAAAGGATTCTACAATATAGAGGTACTTACCTATGTAAATTTGGTTGCCATGAAATTGTAAACTTTGAGACGTAAAATTCATTATTCTATTCACATTTGCGTATTTACAAAACACGCTGTATATTTAAGTCATTACTTACGTATGTCTCAGCCATTTTTCTCCTTTTACGTCATCAGAATGACTCCACTTGGAGCAAGTTGCATTGGCTATTTAAAGATATAATTGAAGAAACCATCTCAGGGACTTGCTTCGGCGGTACAATTGTTCAAAAAAACCTTAAAGATACTTGCTTTCTGGTGGTGTCAAAATTTTGTTACTATTTTTGTTTAGCAAATTATGTTTCCTTAAAGGCCCCTATTGCAATAGTTTCATACCTTCAGGTTGTGTTTCACGAAGCTCAAGCTGCTGCTGCTGGCGATAGAGATCAAGGGCGAGGAGGGTGCCGACAGCAAGATCTCCATCAACCCGAGAAGCGCTAAGATCCACGCCAACACCCAGGGCTTCTTCATTGCACAGTCCGCTGATGAAGTGAAAAGGTATGAATATTAGCCGTGTGGTGACGGCGAATAGAATACATGTGTCACCACCCCAGCCCAACATTTCCCGTCATGGGGGTCGTAAGAGGCGACCGAGGGAGCTCTCCAGAGAACGGGCAGCAGCGCTCTCTGTGAGTTAAACCACAACACCACTGCGATCGCCAACCCGCCTGCCAAGCGTGGCGATTACTGGCATTTCACCCCAAATGACGGATCTCATTGGGGGAGGCCCTCGTCCAGCAGTGGACGTTATGCGGCTGATGATGATGATGAATATTAAAAATATGTACAGGCTGTTTCTTGTCAGTTCTTCTCCCAAGACAAAGCCCCTTTCCGAACTCGTGTGTCTTTTGCGTCTTCCAAGTAACACCTTACGTAAAATAAACAGTTCTGAATTGAACTATTTTTACATACAATTAGAAACTGTATAGTTATAAAGATTTGAGAGAAGAAAGACTTTGTTATCTAAATATATAAAAGGAAAAGCTGACTGCCTGACTGACTAACATATCAACGCACAGCCCAAACAGCACAGGCTAAACTTAGGTACCTGAATCTGAAATTTGGAAGGGACGTAGCTTAGGTGCCTTAGGGGTGCAATAATAATAATAATTCCAGAAATTCTTACGGGAACGGGAATAAACGGGATAATACGTTTGTATGAAAAATCGAAACCGTACAAGTTAGACGCTTGAAATTTGGGATGCAGGTAGGAAACTACGCGGTGACTATACTATATATTGATTTATAGAGATGTCTCTCCCTAACCCTTAATACAATATGCACGACTCAAATATATATGTAATGTAGTAAGTTTTTCTGACGGGCCCGTTGGTGTAGTGGTCAGCATGTCTGCCTCTATTACGTAAGGTCGTGGGTTCGATTGCCACCGCTGACAGTTATTTGGGTGATGGGCATTTAAATACTTGTTGGATGTGTCTGGGTGTTTTATTTATATAAGTATGTATTTAAAACAAAGAAAATAAAATGAATTGAATAAGTAAATAATTTATTTAAATGAAACGCGCACAGACATTATAACTCAATATTGTTCACCGGGTATACATATAGGCGCGAATATAATCAAAGACAAGCTCGAGCTTACCTTTGT
>SJJU01008682.1:0-13755 GCA_012932125.1 Conopomorpha cramerella | reverse complement strand
GAAAACAGATCACAGTGGCGTGCAATTGGAGAGGCCTATGTCCAGCAGTGGACAAGTATGGGCTGATGATGGGACATTTTTTGATGATGATATAGTACCTAGGTATAATTTTGGGATATATCTAAAATAAAGATGATTGTTTCATTCAAGAAAACAATGATCTCTGCAATTGCTATTTTAATTAATACTTGGCGTCGGTTGGCTTGTATACTTTATGTGAGACGTGTGAATATTTACTTTGTACTTTTCTTTCTTTCTCGTGTCCAGTAATCTCATTTGTCAGTGTCAAATGTCATTGTATTATATGTATATACTTTCCAAAGTTTGAAACTAATGACAGTTCTCCGTCCGAAAATCTGTCAGAAAAACATCAAAGAAAATTCCCCATTACAAGAGCAACTTCGTTGCACCAAATGTATGATGTAGTACACTCCATTATGCATGCAGTGGCAGCCTATAATCGAGGCAACACTTGCTATGTCACTTGGTACACCTTTCACAAACTTATTGTTTTTGTGACGTCTTGTTTGTTGTCCTAAATAAATAAAATATAAACTATGGCACCCCGTTAGTGTGGCTTTCTATCTGTAAAATTATTTTCATAATCGGTTCAGTAGACCTACAACCTTTACCTACCACTTCGTAATATTAGTACCTTACCTATGTTGCCTATGGACAGCGGCACAGCGACGTCAGGAATGTGCTCTCATGCACGGGGTTTTAATTAAAAACACTTGTCAGTTTAAACACGTCCTTTATTCAAATACTGTACAGGTGCTACGATAAATAAGCAACGTAGGTATAACATAGATGATGACTCGAGGAATAATCAGCCTGCGTGATGGCAACACGAATGAAGCATATAAAACCGAACCTGGCAATCTCCATTTCTGTTAAATTTCAAATAAGTAAAAATTGTCAGTCAGTTTGCGACCACGACACATGTAACTGTGTCGAAACGTCGGGCAAACAACGAAGGTAAGCTGAATGCTTATCTTTGGTTAATTTTCGCGCTATCATACTCGTACCTGTTTCAAACTTTTAATATGTCAGTGCGCGTTTCCTTGAAAAATCAAGAAGTAAAAATATTTTTCTATGTTTGGTGTAAATATTTAACGTATTTGGCGTGATCTCTACTTTTCGGTCGGCTATTGCCTTTATTAATAATCCAACATGTTCTTAGTAGGTAATATAGGTAGCTCAAAAATAAGAAAATGGTATTCACATTGAATTTTAGCCAAAACGTGGAGATTGTCTAGTTTAGTATTACATGCATTATTCGTTCCCGTAAAGTCACAGGCACTTGTGTGTTCCCAGATTATATTTTAAATACTGCTTATTGATATCCTAGATGGCTGAGACCCGTTTGTAGATGTGTGTTATGCGCTCACGCAGACGGACACCCACAAAAATCAACATGGCCGGTCTACATTGACGTACACGTCAATAATACCCAATCACATATAGTCCAATCTCAGTCGTTAGCATTTCGTTCGAATGGGATTACTTTAAAGTACCTATGTATTATTTAAAGGTGCTAAATCTGGAGTCAACTAAACATCTGTCAAAAATTAAAATGTGGTCTACTTCTGTAAAAATATAGATTAACTTGTTTTTAACACCGAACAAAATGCACCGAACCACTGAGACGACAGACGAATGCAACACCAACCTAATCGATTACAATAAGATTCCTCAACTTATGTGTAATACTGTTACAAAATTGCAATAAGGAAATCTGAATGTTACAAGGAATGACCTAGTTTCTTCCCACTAGTTTATCATTTAAAATACAACACAATAACATCGATGTTGAGAATTTAACAATTTCCCTTTCAGTTGACCGCCCCCGGCGCCCTCCACCCCTCGATTACATTGACTTAGTAGCCGTGTCCTAGTTACATACAACTAAGGACTTGGAACTTTGAATCCAATGCTTTTTTATCATTGACATAAGTTGCACTCGTTAAACCGAGCAGTGGCCGAGTCGTCTGCGGGGGGGTCACACTCAAATCTGTCGCACATTATCAGAATTTGTTGTTCGGAATTTGGCGATTATAAAAAAAATACACTTAAGTAAGCAGAGGCACTTGCTAAAGCAAATGCCCACCTTTCGCCAAGCGTATTCAACCCAACGCGACAGGGGGTCAGCCCATCGCCGTTATGGGGTTCACACACATTGTGGTGTGCGGGTTTCATCACGATGTTGTCCTTCAGCAATCAATTTGGCGATTCTAGTAAGAAAAACAGCTCACAGTGTTCATTACGTGAGTTTGACAGTAGGTATTAACGCGTTCCTTACATACAATACAATTCCGAAAGTGTGCGTCCGGCCTTGCATAAGTATATTCCAAAATACAATGAATAAAATCATACGGAAGAGCTTCATAGTAGACTAATCAGGTGGCACATACACTTTGCGTTGTATTAGCACCAATTGAGCACTACACTTTTACATCAAGAAAAAATATAAATGAAACTAAACTCCAATTGTAACTGATTACATAAAGACCTGCTTTTATTAACTGACTACAATTTAGTCTCTTAGTACGTAATCAATAGGTACTTTATAACCATATAAATAATATGTTAACAATCTACATCTGACTTTGTTGTGTGTTGTATGGAGCGCCTTCCATAGATATTTTTTCATGGAAGCGACATTTACATTGAAATTTCACAGCTGGGAAGATCGGAATCTGATTAATTATACAATAAAAATAAAATTAAATAAAAACAAAAAGAACATGAATAAAGGAAGCACAACTAAGTTACATACAGGAACTGTCGTCGGCCGAGTCGTCATTAGATAATAATTTCAAACTTACAACATAAATAATAAAATATTTACAAACGCATTGTAAAACGATTGCTAGTTATTCGCGTAGACATCGGGGGGCACATTTTCAAAACACAATAACAATACAATATGACTCTACAAGTATAAATAAACAGTAGCAAGTAATTCATACTTTAATGGATTTTACAAATTAGCTTTCGAATTGAATCATACATTGTGCACCAAGGAAACACCCATCCGTAAATAAATGAACATAAAAGTGTAATATTTTTACAATGAGTTGTTTTCTTTAACCCATTAGCACCCACTGTACTCGGAGGTTGACACCTCATTGTGAACTCTATGACTCGATGAATAAAGTCTAAATCAAATAAGGCGTAGTTATTTGTCTATATGGGTATATATGGGTTAAAAAAAATCAATAACAAACGTAGTCTCGTTTCCCACTATCCATGACAGATTGTTTTATTTTTTCTTCTCCAGAAAACACCTCATAGGGTTGTGTTTGTGCTGACTTCATGCGACTGGCAACAGTACCGCGTCGCGGGAACATTCTCGCGACAATCGCGCACTGGTATAACATCGGCTATTGGAATACATAAACCTATCGAAAATGACCTGACAGAGAGCAAGCATCCGAAATAACAACGAAAAACAAGCAAACAAATACATCTCACGATAAAAAAAAAAGTACCGCCAAAATTTATACATTCGGCTATGAATATAGCTCGACTCGTTTTCAACAATCACATATAATTATTATTATTTTTAAAATAAACATATACTTAGAATATAACAGCCGGCCGGGCGCCGGCTGCTGCCGTCAATCTCGTTCAATACTTACATGGGCGAAATAAATAATACTACATAATAATAATATAAACAATCAATTTATATATAACTAACTATAGGACGCTTCGCGCCGTCACTGACGCTGCGCGCGCGCCGCGAGCACCATTACGTCCATACAACAATGACGTCACCGTGAGTCGTCACGGCCTTTTCACTCTTGGTGGACAGAGGGAGATAGAACATTGTTCCACAGAAGAAATAGCACGCACACGACACGCGCGGCTAGTTGAATAACATAGACACCTAGATATTTGCCTAAATACACCTTCGAATCAAGTATAAAAAGTGTTCCAACATGTGATAAACTTCTCTCGATAATCTGCGACTGCTTTATGTCAATATAAGACCACTGTTCTGTCAGTATTTCTGTCAGTTTTCTATATATTTCAATTTATGTGCAGTTTCAAGACACAGTTGACTTCAACCGGGGCGTTGTGGTCGTAGCATACGTACACTTTTTAATACTTGTTCGATACAAAAAAAATAAAAATAATAACAATCATTTAATAGTTTACAAATGTTCATAATACAATGAAAATCAGGTATCGTTTCGGTTTGTACTGTATACATGTTAGCTGCGTAATATGTATGTTTGGTATGTTGAGGTGATGGTGTAGAGCGGGGAAGGAGCGAGATGGGGCTATGGGGGCGCGCTGGTGTGTGACGGAGACGGCTGCGTCGGTTGACTAGTACGCGGCGGCTGCTGGCGACCACTACACCGGTGGCTACCTGTAGGTGGCAAATATATGAAGATTATGATATTGTTTTATTACAACAATAGATAATTATAGATTATAGCGTTGGTCGGACCCTTGTAACCGGAACGTCGCGGGTCCGAGTCCGGCTACCGGACGTGTACCAATGGGGAATTTTCATTTTTGAATTTTGAATTTGAAATCACAGTAATACTTTCGAAACAAAGTGACAGTAATGACAGTTCTACGCCCGAAAAACTGTTAGAAAAACGTGAAAGAAAATTCCCCATCAACAAAAAAATATTAATCCTTAAAAAATTAAGAAATGTTTGCTGAAATACGTATACCTAATGTCAATATACACACACATAATTGTGTGAGAAGATCACATAATTGGGGTTTCATTCGTGAAAAACGTTAGGCAGACATTAGACGATACGTTTTGATCTCAGTTTTACCACAGTCATGATTGTGATTGACGGATTTCCTATCGTCTAATATAGTGAATGATGTTTGAATTAGTACATACATACACTTCACGCCTGTCTCCCAGAGGGGTAGACAGAGACTACAGATCTCCATTTGTGACGGTCCTGACATACCCTTTCGCTTCAACTACATTCATATATCTTTTCATAAATGACGTCCGATTTCGAGTACTTTTCACGCCACCTTCCGCCAGGACATCACCAATCTGTATTAGTAGTAATTCCATAAATCACAACTGATGGGGTTGAATGACGCTTGCACGAGCGTCTAATGTCTGTGCCTTATAGTGTGAAGTGTCGGCGGGGGGCTGGGGGGGCGAGGTGGTGGTGGTAGGTGTACTGGCCTGTGGTCGTGCGCGTGCACGACGACGCGCTGCAGGCCGGGGCGCGGCGCGGCGCGCTGCCGCTGCGAGCCCAGCGCCGCCGTGCCGTCGCGCAGGATGAACAGCTGCAAGCCCGACGCTGCGAGCACACACACACACACACTATACACACTGTACATACTATAAAACTCAAAATAAACAACGGCCTATTTCACACATATATTTATCTGTATTTGAATATTTTTGCAATGTATAAATTCCCTTGATGAATGAATTTCGTTACAACTTTTTGGAAAGAGCGGTCTCCTCTAATACAGCTTTTAAATAACTTAAAAGAGGAGTCCAGCTACATTATGGTTATAATTTATTCGTTAATAAAGAATTTTTGTATTTTTTTGTACAAGTACCCCGACCAATGGTTCACTATGTATACGAAGGATCCTTCTGATACAGGCAACAATGCTTACAAGAAGCTCTCTTACCTAATAGATATACACACATCAAAAGATTCTAGGGATCAAGAACATTTTTAGCTGTAAAAAAATCTAATTTATTTAAATCAAATCTAATCTTCTCGATTGGTCTCCTACCTAATCCCCATGTCTGTATCGATGACTTATCACCACATTTTGAATGAATTATGAATGAATTCAGTTTTTGTAAAATATATTCTTGATTGCAAACTTTTAAAATATACTTGATGCCTAGACACTTTTAATGTGTGTATATGTAACTAAGTTAATGGAAATAAACATTTTGTATAATGGTCTTAGAAACGTTGTTGTTAAAAGCAGTTTCGCTTATTCGCTTATAGAACGGACAAGTATCGTGTAACAATAGTAAAAGCAGTGGCGTGCACTGGCTTCGACGACAAGGCAGACAGTAATACCCAAGGATTGACACCTATGTATAGGTAACTTGTCTTTACGAAACACAGGTAAGTACCTACCTATCTACTCACCCACAATACACAGGACCTTCGTTAGCCTGTGTCGTGAGTATAACAAAAAAAAGGATATAGCAACAACTGTATTATTAGGTCGGGTAGGCAAAATACTAAGGTAGGCAGTGTCTTTTTGCCTGTATGTTGTGCACGCCACTGAGTAAAAGTATAGTTACCGTCGGAGGCGTCGTCGGCGTGCTCGAGGTCGGTGTTGGCGAGCAGCTCGTCGATCAGCGAGTCCGGGTTGACGCGCGTGTTCTCCACGCGGCACGATACCACGTGCTGACACAACAATAATATATACACTTAGGTATTCCCACATATATCCTCAAAACTATTTCATTCATTTTAAAAAAATAGAGCGTCTGTGGTCCAGTTGGTCGGATACTTGACTTGTAACCGGGAAGTCCTGGGTTCGAGTCCGGCTACTGGACGTGTACCAATGGGACTCTTTTTCAGAGCCTATGTACGCAACGCAACGCTCGTACGGTGAAGGGACAACATCGTGATGAAACCCGCACACCACAAGGTGTGTGAACCCTATAACGGCGATGGGCCCACCCCCTGTCACGTTGGGTAAATACGCTTGGTGAACCGTGGGTACTTGCTTTAGCAAGTGCCTCTGCCTACCCCTCTTTGGGATTAAAGGCGTGAAGTGTATTTTTTTTTTCATTAATTACTTATTTCTTGGGTATTTGTCTAACTCGAGCGTATGTGGTCCAGTTGCTCCGATACTTGACTTACAATCGAGAGGCAGCTGGTTCGCGTCCGACTACTGGATGTGTACTAATGGGACTCTTATTCAAAGCGTATGCGCCAGCCACGCGAAGGACAACTTCGTGATAAAATCTGCACACCATGCGTGTGTGTGAACCCTGCAACGGCGTCGAGGTCACCCCCTGTCACGTTAGGTTGAATACGCTTGGTGCACCGTGGCCCGGACTACCCGGACCTTTGGGATTAAATGGTGTAAAGTGTATTTTTTTTATCAACTCGAACCATTTGAACAAGCTGATCTAAGCATTCTATCAAAGCAGTTGTGATTAGCACAGCGCTGATTAACTGTTTTCAAATTGATTATGCTTCAAGAAACCGGTTCAAGAGTCGCGGCCACGAATAGTGTACGAATAGTGGGTAGATCTCCAACAAGGCGATCCGACTATCTGGTTAAGACGGCGGGCCCACATTGCTGGAGGATAGACAGCATCAGACCAGTCGTCGTGACGCGTTGCAGCGGAGGCCTGTGTCTAAAATTTAACTTCAATGGGCTGACGTGATTGATTGATTGTTTGACCGACTTCCAAACAACCGGGGAATATTACATGTCATTTTTTATGGACAACTAGTGGACGCACCGCGATTTCATTCGCGTAGTTTCAGTATTTCATACAAACTACAACACCTTCTATATAGCGACGCGTCCCACAGGAACGGGATAAAAAGTATCCTATGTCCGTCTCCCGGTTCTAAGCTATCTGCTCCCCATCAATTTTCAACCAACTTTCTTTTATATATATATAATAAGATTAATTAACAAGAAATCAAGGACAAGAATTATGAGCAATTACACTAAATGTGTTTCAATCACGCGCCAGAGAAACCTTGTCTAACCGTCTAACTACATCGCTGCTTAACATCAAGCAGGATGGTGGTCAAACGCTTGTTCACATTGTGTTAAAAAAAATACTGAAACGGAGCCTCTGAAAAAGAAAATATACGTGTGGTATAATATATGTACCTGGTCGTCGGGCGTGGGTCTCTCGCCCTTCCGGCGGTCGTGCGGCGCGGCGGCGGCGGCGGCGGCGGCGCGGCGCTCCAGCGAGCCCGACTCCGACGCCGACGCCGTCAGGGAGCCCGAAGACGGGTTCCTGCCGGGACACCACACTCGTCATTACTATACTCTGTGACTACATGTACTGCCGTGCGTATGTTACTTCTGTAAATTATGTATAGTCATGGCCAAGAAGGTGGTCTATCAATGAGGCATTTTTAAACTCATGACATAGATGTCGCTACTGGCTTCTGTGTGGATTGTCAATGAGAATGACAGATGCAGTGATAATATTGATTGAAGTTGTTGCAAGGAGTTTCGGTCAAATAGGGTTTGATTGATGATCAACATAGAACTCTGTAGCGTCATTTTATTTTATTATTTTTAAACAGCAAAATAAATTTAAAAAAAGGAAGATATCTCAGGAGATAATGGACGCTATATAGTAATCGCTTGACCCAAAAGCGCAAGATTAGTTAATCGATTGTAATTACAAATTCAGTCTGTCAATTGAATTTGTATGTGTTACTTTCACTGGGTCACGTGGGACAAGCGTACGAAGCGCCATCTGCATTCAGCTTCGCATTTTCTTCATCAGTAAGATAAAGTTTTATAATGATTAGTTCCAATCGTAGGTAAGTTATGCTGATAGACCAGATTTTCGGCTGACTGTACAGTTCATTAGCTTTTACAATATCCTTGACAATCTATAATTCTATAGTTCCATCTCACTCATTTGTTAAGGCATCAGAGAAGGACAGAAGTACAAAAAAGCAGGCTGCCAAGTACATGATAAAAGTCAATGCACTGTATGAAATTTACATATCTAGTGGTAACGACATTTGACAGTACAATACGTTGCATCGACACAGTATTTGAACATATTACTATAATAAACCCGTAGGCTGATGATAGAAACTCTACAATTTGATCACAAAGTAGACAAAGTTAGGTAGTAGTAGTAGGTACATAATACACACATCAAAAGTGTCTAGGGATCAAGTACATTTTGGAAGATTGCAATCAAGAATATATTTTACAAAAGCTGAATTCATTCATAATTTATTCAAAATGTGGTAATAAGTCATTGATATAGGCATGGGGAATTAGGTAGGAGACCAATCCAGAAGATTAGATGAGATTTTTTTTGACACTTTTGATGTGTGTATATACTAAAATAATATTATGGTAATAAAAATTCAAGATGGCCACAAATACAAGAACAAAACTAAAACATAAATATATCACAAGTAAAAACAAATTCGATAGTGGCATAGGAATAAGTACAATCTATCTAAAAAAATGGGACTTAATTTTTTTAATGCAGAATCATTACTTTTTCTAAGCAATAGTAAATGTTGCCAGTATTTCATCAATAATATATTTTCTACTACATATCTAATTTAAGATCGATAAGATAACAAGACAAATTATGTCCATCACACTATGAAACATGCCACACAACCTTAACAATACCCATGCCAAGCACAAGACGGTAGAGAAAAGGCAAAAAACAGCTCAATAGTTCACTAGAATAAATGCGCATGCTTTACAATAAATAGGCCTAAATACATTATTTATTCTACCTACTAATAATTTATTATTAATGTGAAATGTATCGCAAATCGCAATCGAAATAAATACTAATAAGCAGCCACAACGACGACATCTAGTGTAGGATAATCACGACATCTAAAGAGTAGGGTACCCTCGGCGGCCACCCGGCGTCCGTCTTTACTCCCCGAGATTAACATGTGGATATTGTTAACCTTTTCACCGCCAATGTCTTATAAATCAGACACATTAGACAAGCGATTTTGAAGTTTATGATTATCGAAGCAGAATTCACAATCGTGAAAACAATATTAATATTCCGGCGGTCAAAAGGTTTAACCAATCACATAATCTTCTTTTTTTATTAAAGCACGTTTAACCCACACTCGCGGCAACCATGTAAATATCTTTCGTCAATCGACTTGCATCCATCCTCTCCATATGTTCAAGGATTCACTTTTCGATTTTGGTCACTACATCTTCTTTCAACCCGTAATTTTATGCTTCTTCTGTCATATCAACCTCTTACTACCATAAATCAAGGTAGGATATTGTGCAGCGTCATGTAGAACCAATGGTTGCCTTTTCTGATATTATGTAAGTATCTATATAACACCGCACTGGGCACCGATAGCCTTATTACCAGCGCTCACTCTTCTTTCAATTTTTTTATCTAACTTTCCATCACTTGATATGTACTATGAACTGTCAATACCTTCTATCAAAACCGTCAGTATGATACGAATTTGATTAGTATGACTATGTCAGTTAGTACTTTTTGGTTTGAAAGTTGCATGAACTTTTATAATCAGATACGACCTATTGCCAGTTCAAAGTCGATATGCAAACTCATCCACACGATCTACTTTCTGACCGTCAATGACGCAGCCATTCCTTTCATTACTCTCCATCTAACCCGGGACGCCGGTGCGCGCGCGGGGCGAGGCGGGGTGGGGAGAGGGCGGGTTGGGGACGTACAGCGCGTTTGGCAGCGGGGCGCGCGGCGCGGCCGAGAGGGCGGCGGGGTGCGCGAGGGGCGCGGGGGGCGCGGGGGTCGCGGCCGCGGCGCTGGGCCGGCGCTCGTCGCGCGACACACACACGCACGCGCACTCCTCGCGCCTGACACACACACATACACATGTGTACATACATTACGCTGCCCTAGGTACACTTTGTAGTCTTCAAACGCGTATGATGTTATTTTCCATGATTCAGAACAACTTGACATAAGTTGTGGTTAACACTATTAAAAAATATTTAGCACATAATATTACAGTCGTCGATGCTAGTCGACAGTACATTTTCACTAAGAATGAAACACATTATAGAACAATCCACCGAAGTCACAACAAACTGCCCAGGGAGCACCACACCAGGTAGCGGCTATCTACTCTGCAAGCCCCTATTGCACCCGCAAGTGACAGATATAGAGACGACGCGCGACAAGCTGCAAGCACGGCGTTAACATAAAACCACTTTAGCACTTATCCCGAAGTCACCAGAAACGTCACAACTTTTTGCCGCAACATAAAAACCAAACCAAACAAGGAGAAAAACGCATACATAATGAAAAGATAGATGAAGGCCCCGCAACGAAAGGTGGCAAATAATAAGATGAAGTCCCGAATCCATATCGGTCGGTTAGTGTTATGTGCGAGCGTGGCGTTAGAGCGGCGCAGCGTCGGAGCGGTCCCTTACCTCGGCAGCGCCGGCAGCGTGCGCGGCCGCCCCGCGCCTGCGCCCGCCCGCCCCGCCCCCGCCCCCGCGCCTCCGCCCGCCCCCGCCCGCGCCCCCGGCCCCGCCCCCGCCAGCCCGCGCGACGACACGCTGCGGAACTTGAGCCGCACGTCGATCTGCTCCGCGGAGCAGAACTCGGCGTCCCCCTCGCTCGGGATGTAGTAGAACTCGTCCTCGATGCACCCCGACAGCCGTGTCTTAGTCGAGCCTATCGAGTTCTTGCGGTGCGCGAGCGGCGTCAGAAACGGAAAGTTGTTGAAAATCTCCTCGTTCTTCTTGTTCCTCTCGAGCAAAGACGGAATCGTATTGAGCGATTTCTGCTTGAATATGTGGAAGTTGGTGAGAGGTTTGACCGCTTGGCTGATGAGTGAGGCGGCGTCCTTCCTCTTCTTGTCGAAGTAGGTGGGCATGGCGAAGACGTGCTCCTCGCAGATGGTGGAGTCGGGGGTCTTGTACTCCTCGCTGGCGGGCGAGAGCAGGACGGAGGCGGCGGCGGTGCGGGGGATGACGTCGGGCGCGCACAGCGTGCTGTTGGGCGTCAGGAACAGGTCCGAGGTGTCGGCGGGCGCGGCGCCGGGACCGCACGGGGTCGACACTGTCCGCTCCGAGCGCACACTGACGCCCAAATAAAAACAAAATCAAATAAAAAAAAATAAACCTACGTCCGGTGCGCTTCTCCACTCGGTGTTAGTTACGTAAGCTCACACGGCGGCGTTGCGGATTCAACTTCTCCAATAGTATAAATAAAAGTAAACAAGTTGACCATTCCCTCTACAATAAAATAGAATAGTAATAAAAGAATTAGAGAAAAACTAGGTAAAAATAAGAGAAAAATACAAATATTTCGCAATTTTGAAATTTAAATTAAATACGACACGTTACAGATAAATGCTTAAATTTTAACTTGGCTTGCAGAGTTACCAATCCCCATACCTGTACACTAAACCAATATGCACTTTAACAAACCGTCCTATTAGTCATGTTATACTATTCAACTGATACCCGAATTACTAAAATACTATACACAAGGACTGTTTCAAATCATACCATCGAGATTGAAAATGTCCTATAACTAAGAGGTTTTTTAATCATTCAAATCGGCTATATTATCGATCATTTTATACATGTTCGCTGTACAATATCTATCTTTAAATCTAACAACACCTTTTCAGCCTACAGTGTTAATACGATGGGTATAAAACACAAATGGGCGACCTCTAGCGGACATAGTGCGAAACAAAGTTTTTCTTCATTCACTCTGTGCTCCTGTTTAAAAAAAACAAATATTCTATACAGTAGCCCCCCAATTAATGGCATCACATGTTCTCCCACTAGCATCCCAATGGTGACGTTTATCGTCCATTGCCCCTTATTGTTAAGCGGAGTTTAGATTAACAATAAAATTTGCAGAAGTCGACTTCTGCAAGTCAAAATAGCTGTGTAAACGTGTAGCAAGTTTTCTCTGTGCATAGATCTTGCTGCAATTTTTATGTGTAAACTTTAAATACTTAAGCAAATTTTGCGGTAAAATAGCCGGTCTGTTTAGACAAGCAATAAAACTCGCGATAGAAAACTTCTGAAAGTCATTTACAATAGTGTAAACAGGGTTCAGCAAGCTTTCTAAGCAAGTTTTGCAACTTCCAGAACTTGACACAAGTCAAATGTGTAAACGGCCATTTTGACTGTTGTACTCTATTGACTATGAACAAATATCCATTGGATTTTTGATCAAACTCATGATAGGAATTGTTGAATAAAATAATTAATTGATTAATTGTTTCCAGAAGCTGCTGTACCGACAGTAGGCGCGCAAATCCTACTCAAATGCCTTAAGGTACCATAAGGGTAACCTGTTATGTGACGTTCGTTTACGTGTAAATAAATAAATATTACACCGCGGCGAAATAGAACGGAATGGAAGCGTCAAATTCGCCTCATGACGCGGGAATTCACCGGAAAACTCGACCGGAATTACGCCGAAGACGCGCATCCAAATTTTAGGCTCGTATTTATTTTGTTCGTTATACAGTTGGACACAAAATTCATTACGCTATGTACAGTTTCGCTGCAAAAAGTCGCTTCCATTCCATTCGGTGGCGGTTAGAAAATATCAAATATTGTCTTTTGAGCAACGAGGATAAACAGTAGGCAGCACGTGCTTACTCTACAATCGAGTGGATATTTGTCCATAGGTAGTGAGAGTACGGCTAACTGATGACGGTAGGCAGATATCAGTGGCGTGCACTGGCTTTTACGACAAGGTAGGCAGTAATCCTCTAGGATTAACATCTATGTATAGGTGACTTGTCTTTACGAAACACAGGTACCTACTTATCTCAGGATCTCTTCGTCAGAATATGTCCCGAGTACAACAAAAGAAGATCTAGCAACAACTCTATTATTAGGTCGGGTAGCCAAAATACTAAGGTAGGCAGTGTCTTTTTGCCTATATGTTGTTCACGCCACTATAATTATAGCAGACTAGCTGACCTGGTAAAGGTTGTTTTACCAATATACTTTACAGCCTATATGTTATCTAGTTTATAAGCTACAATACTGGCAGTATAGTTTCTTCCAAATCCGTCCAGTACT
>SJJU01008680.1:0-10429 GCA_012932125.1 Conopomorpha cramerella | reverse complement strand
AATACATTATTATTATTTTCACAGCTAAAGACCGCACAAGTACGCATTGCTTTTATACATAGGTAACCAGCCAGAAAGAAAGATAAAGCTATAGATTAATTTTTTTGATTGACCGCACAATTTGAATCAACTTGATTTTTTAGCTTCATCAGCGCCATCCGTGGTCTTTTATGTAATCGTTTGACATTATTTGTCTTATCCAATTAGCCATTCCCCCACGCAGCCGGGGCGCAGCAGGTCGGCGCCGCGAGGACGCCAGAGTACGCGCGTCACGGCTCTTGCGGCCCGCAACTAGCTCAGTTCGATGTCGGGGCTCGGATATACCCTGGTACGCAGTCAGGGACAAAAGATATTGTCTCTTGTATGTTTTTCCAAACGTCAGTTGAGGATTGCAACTCTAATTGTTTTTAGTTTGAGGTACAGAAGATGCGGAGGAAAAGCTTATTATTATTTTTGTTAACACAATGAACAAGCGTTTGAACACCATCGTGCATGATGTTAAGCAGCGATGTGGTCTAAGATGGAGCACATTTGTTCATTAGGTTAGTAGTGACAGAGGAAAGCTAACAAGCCGCAGAGCCATAGTCTACAAAACAAATACTGCTGGCTATTCTAATGCCATCCAGTGGTAGATTTTGGAACTACTGCTTGACAATTCCCCATTAAATTAATGTCAGATATCGAGACGTCAATCTGTCAAACAAACGTCACGGGTTCAAAGCCCAGTATATGCTCTCAATAGGTCAACCTTAAAGCTGCTATTAAAGAAATACACATTGCTTTGTATTCGATTCACAATTTTATTATAACAAATGATTTATCATTAAAGTATCACTTTTTCATTTTTAACATAATACATAATAACTTAGATATAAATATAATAAATCAACTCTAAAAGATACAGTCCGCTCATTTACTGCCACAACGCGATATTTCACAATATTTTGTTATGGATAGTATTTAAACGTGCATCAAAAAAGTCTAACCTAACTAAAATACTGACTTAGCCACAAAATTACTGATTTGGTCTTCTAATTGCCATTCTGATGATAACTTGGGCTTTTTAGGTGTGCAAGTTAGTAATTTTGATGTACAGTTTATTATTTTCCTTTTGTTATTGTGAAAATAATTTCAGGGTCCTTGTTTCTCTTAGCTATAAAAGGCGGCGCCAGCTGTTCAAGGGGGAGTAATGTCAACGAAATTACTGACGTCAAACAGTCAGTATTGAAGGTGACAGTTCATAAAATATTGAAATATTATTTTATCAATGCTAAAAAGTGGTTGTGGGCAACTGGTATTTATTGTAAGAACCAATTTTAATTAATTTGATTGGTATTTATTATTATTTCGTGTTATTTCAGCAAGAAACATACTGAACCGATTTCCCTACAATAGATGTTAAGGCTCTAAACTTCTTTTCTATGTCCTAAATATTTTGTACGTAATAAAATACAACTGACAGAAGTCCCCCTGGACACCGACCAGCGACATCTAGTAGATAAGAAATTTTTGGAGTTTGAAAATTCCCCATAGTAATAAGATTGTTATTTCAACAGTGTGACATTTTGAGATGTCGCTTTATTGCATTAAATGAGCGATTTGTCGGAGTAGACTGAGAACTATGGCATGGTGGACTTCGTGAGAAGTCAAGCAAATGTAAAGATTTTACTTACACTTCACACTCAAAATTACAAAATACCATAATTAAATCATGCAAACAAAAACGTGGACAGTTCTAACTGACGACTTTAGACTTTCGCCAACATTTTAATTTAAAGTAATACATGACATTGGTGGTTAAAAGGTACATCAATTTAAGCTTCTTCATCGTTCCCACTGTCTTCGGAAACCTCACCATCACCAATAAACACTTCTTCCTGAGTCAAATTTCCTTTTGTATTGGCCTGTAGGAACGAAGCAATGGCCATTCCAGTACCGAAACTGTACTCGACGGGCCTTAAGCTCTCGTCTTCTATATCTAAGGACACACTACCCCTTTTAACTGGATAATTCTTCTTTCTAACAGCCCTATGCCTTCTTATATCCTTAAGCAACACAGAATTATTAACTCCTTCGTTGAAATCCAGATCGCTTTCTGACGACGACGGGGTCAATTCGAGCTCCTCTTTCGAGAATTTCACATTTCGCGCCTCAGCGTCGATACTGACGTCTCGACTGACAGCATTGACGGCATGATTGACGACAGCGTTTGACGCGTTCGTCTCGACGTCGCTCATGCCTTCGGATAAGTCCGAGTCGAAGTCTATGCGTTGTTTTTTCGGCGTGTGATGCGTCTCTATGACTAGAACTGGTTTGACGTAATCGAAGGTCAGTATGCGTTTGGTTCGTCGTTGTATGTTCACGAGAGCTTCGTATATTACGTTTTTGGCGTCGCCTTCTAGCGGTGTTTCGTTTTTCACGCTGCATTTCTGGTAACAGTATTCGGGCGCTCTGTGCCTATTAATTCTGTACTTCCTGAATAGTTTTCTTTTGCGCCAGTTCCTTTTCAATTTCGATATGAAACCTTTACTCTCGTCGGCGTATTGTACGTCGATTTGCCGCGGGAATTCTGGCAGGTTGTTTTTTAAATCGGGCATGGATTTAGCGAGCGCTTGTCGCTCCCTCTCGCGCATGACGTCTTCGCGCCTGACAAGTTTTCTTTTTAATTCGTTGAGTACAATCTTCGTTGTTTCCTTTTCTTTCTTGCCAGGTTGCGTTGTCACATCGACCGCTGGCTCAACCGTTTCGTTGTTGTCGTCATCCGTTTTAACGAAATAAAAAACTTCGTCTCTCGTTTCCGGATCCTTGTCGACTATTATTACTACATTCTCATTATCTTTCGTCTCATCGACTTTCTCACTGACACTACTGATGGCCGTTTCCGCGCTCTTTTTCGCGCCAAACTTGCATTTTAACTTTTTCAGCCTTAATTGTGAACTTTGCGCCGTGCTCAGGCACTGCGTTACCTTGTCAATCAGATCGTCAATATCCGTGTTCAGTATTTCCAAGTCAATCTCCTGTTTGTTCAACGCGCAACTGTCCAGCAGCATGTCTAAGCTGGTGCATTTGCTTAGCGCTATTTTCAATTCCAAATTAGCTTTGGCTATACCGCTATGTACTTCCGAATATATCCACGAATCGTTTAGAATAGAGCCCGGCGTTTTGTTACTAGTTAAATCGACGCTGCCATAGTTCTTAACCAACCTATACATCCTGTCTAAAGCTTCGAAATTATCGTTAAACTGTGTTAAAACTTGCTCTAATAACACGGTGTGAATCCAATACAGCCTTTCGTTGTGATTCTTGTACATCCTCTGAGCATTAACCGAGGGTATGTAGTGCGCCATGGAGACGTGTTTCAGAAACGTGGACTGCACCACCAGAAACGTGTGGTGTATTTTCTGTAAGAGACAGAAATAATACAAATCACTTGATTTGGTCAGTGGTTTTGTTGTTAGTTTTCTTTTTGCTGAAAAATATGTCGTCAATACAGAGTGTAAAAGGACCCCGAGCAATGGTCTTAGAAACGTTGTTGGGCTCGTGTCAATATGAACAACTTTTACTATGGCGACAATGCGGGGAAATGAACACACAGTACAGAGTGTAAAAGGATACCCCGAGCAATGGTCTTAGAAACGTTGTTGGGCTCGTGTCAATATGAACAACTTTTACTATGGCGACAATGCGGGGAAATGAACACACAGTACAGAGTGTAAAAGGACCCCGAGCAATGGTCTTAGAAACGTTGTTGGGCTCGTGTCAATATGAACAACTTTTACTATGGCGACAATGCGGGGAAATGAACACACAGTACAGAGTGTAAAAGGACCCCGAGCAATGGTCTTAGAAACGTTGTTGGGCTCGTGTCAATATGAACAACTTTTACTATGGCGACAATGCGGGGAAATGAACACACAGTACAGAGTGTAAAAGGACCCCGAGCAATGGTCTTAGAAACGTTGTTGGGCTCGTGTCAATATGAACTTTTACTATGGCGACAATGCGGGGAAATGAACACACAGTACAGAGTGTAAAAGGACCCCGAGCAATGGTCTTAGAAACGTTGTTGGGCTCGTGTCAATATGAACACCTTTTACTATGGCGACAATGCGGGGAAATGAACACACAGTACAGAGTGTAAAAGGACCCCGAGCAATGGTCTTAGAAATGTTGTTGGGCTCGTCAATATGAACAACTTTTACTATGGCGGCAATGCGGGGAAATGAACACACAGTACAGAGTGTAAAAGGACCCCGAGCAATGCTCTTAGAAACGTTGTTGGGCTCGTGTCAATATGAACAACTTTTACTATGGCGACAATGCGGGCGCATGAACACACAGTACAGAGTGTAAAAGGACCCCGAGCAATGGTTTTAGAAATGTTGTTGGGCTCGTCAGTATGAACAACTTTTACTATGACGACAATGTAGGGAATCGCAAACATTTTTTTTCATCACCATACTAACTTAACAATTATTTGCATCCGGAGATGATATTTTTGAAGATGAAATTTTTGATGATATTTTTGCTCGGGGTCCTTTTACACGCAGTATTAAACATTGTTAATAATGTATAGTGGCGAAAATATGTTTACCGAGTCATCATTATCAGTCACATGACGTCAGCTTACATGCTGAATGAGGATGCTCCCTCAATGATTTCCATGATCAATTAGGGGTAAGTGCCAATAACCGCCACGCTTGTCAGGCGGGTTGTGATCGCAGTGGTGTGGTGGTTTAACTCACAGAGAGCGCTGCTGCCCGTTCTCTGTAAGTAAATACTTTTTTTCAACACAATTAACAAGCACTTGATTACCATCCTGCCTGATGTAAAGCAGCGATGTGGTTTACCATGGAGCACACTTGTTCATTAGGTACCTATTTACCCCAGTGACTTGAAGACCTCCAGACTGTACTGCGCAGGAAACACAAACTCCGGCAAGTCATTCCTCATGCTGGCGGTTCGCACTATGAAAGTGGACGCAAACCGTTTGTTTCGCGTAAATGGCAAATCCACCTGGTATGGATGACGTTTTTCCGTTCCCCTGGTTGTCCTATTGTATAAGGGCGATGGGGGAATTAGGCTATGCAACTTCGTAACACAATTCTGATTATTTCAAACTTCTAATCACTAGGCAGGCAATAGTACGTTATATCAAATCACCATTTTGACACGCGTACCTAAAAAAATATGATAACCTTTTCTTGTTTTTTGAAATGGATAACAAATTTGCATCATTAAAAAATAACTAATACCTATCTTTCAATAGGTACCTACACGATATCATTACTTAATTATCATCCGCGTTGCTAAAGGGATAATTGAGGAATCGATATAATTTGCAAATGCCTACTTAAGTAATTTTAAAGAAACGTTTTTACATTAGGACAACAAGGAGAACCGGAGGTCATGCATGAAAAGATGTATGAATGTGAAGATGAAGCGAAAGGGGTATGTCAGGACCGTGACAAATGGAATTCTGTAGTCTCTGCCTACCCCTCTGGGAGACAGGCGTGAACTGTATGTATGTATGAGAACGGCAAAACGTCATCCATACCAGGTGGATGACGATTACCATTTACGCGAACCAAACGCTTTGCGTCTACTTTCATAGTGCGAACCGTGTGGAATGACTTACCGGAGTCTGTGTTTCCTGCGCAGTACAGTCTGAAGGTCTTCTAGTCGCGGGTGAATAGGTACCTAATGAACAAGTGTGCTCCATCGTAGACCACATCGCTGCTTGACGTCGGGCGGGATGGTGGTCAAACGCTTGTTCATAATGAATGAAGACGTTTTCAGAAATACGGTTCACGAGCGCCTATTTAACCCAACTTGACAGGGGGTGAGTCCAGTCTTTATAGGGTTCACACACCTTGTGGTGTGCGGATTTCATCACGACGTTGTCCTTCACGGTACGAGCGTAGTGTTGCGTACATAGGCTCTGAAAAAGAGTCCCATTGGTACACGTCCAGTAGCCGGACTCGAACCCTCGCCCTCCCGGTTGCACCTGAAATATAATATTTTCCTTTCCATGGGATCACCTTTGAGTTACCTAGGTATAGTTTTTTTTTGTTTTCGAAGGGGAAAACGGTTATTGATACAGTCGCCCAGAGGTAAGACTGGGTTATGTCAGACTCACACCGATTAAAACCCCTCCGGTGGTCGTCTGGTGAAACCTGAGTCTAAGTCTTCAGGGCCCACCACGACCCAAGCCCTACTTGCCTCTCGGCCTACTTTTAACTTTTATTATCTGGAGATGTGCGCGTCTACTTACGTGTCTACTCCGAAGTGTCCACGATGATTTTCAAGACATTCTGCCATCGAATTTTGGAGTATAGCCTCATGATCATCATCCACATAATCTCCTGGACAAGGGCCTGTGTGGACAAGTAATTTCCATGATCATTTAGGGGGGAACTGTCAATAAAAGTAAAACCGATGACCGTTGGGGAAAACGAGTTCTCTCATGGAGACCGCGTCTCGGCAAACGGAGTGTAGGACGCCCTCAGGCAAGGTGGACTGGTGATATACGCAAGATGGCTGGCAGAAGCTGGATGCGAGAAGCCGAAAACAGATCACAGTGGCGTGCAATTGGAGAGGCCTATGTCCAGCAGTGGACAGGTATGGGCTGATGATGATGATGATGTCAATAATCGGCACGCAGTGGTGTTGTGCTATAACTCACAGAGAGCGCTGCTGCCCGTCCTCTGGAGAGTTCCATCGATCGTCTCGCATAGCCCCCCACGACGGGATAAGTTGGGCTGGGGTGGTGACACATGTATTCTATTCGCCGTCACCACACGGCATGGTGATGGTAGAGTACTAATAAGAATATAGTAGAGTAGGTAAATTAGGTAACTACGTAAATACTTAGGTCATAGAGATGTGACCTTTTGCTTGTTTACCGAAAGTGTGACTATTGTCTATTATTACACGTATTACTGTTTTGTGTCTCGATATTAATATTATTTGTGCATCTATTTAGAGGTAAATTTGTGAGCAAGTGTCGCTTTATCTATGGTGTTCAAGAAATGGAAGAAGTGAACTCTCCAGAGGACGGGCAGCAACGCTCTCTGTGAGTACGGTACCTAATGAAGCAAGTGTGTTCCATCGTAAGACAATCGCTGCTTAAACATCGCTGCGTAAGCTCGAAGCTTACTTTGATTAATTCGCCGATTATGATACAGCAGAGTAAAGGAAAGGACTCCTATTTGATCAATTTGTTATTCCCGTATAATGTTCCACGCAGCATTGAAATGTGATGGTCCACCCTCACGTTTTAATGTGTTTTTGACACGACTTTGACTATTGACGACTTTATCGATAGACTGTGACAATGACACCAACTTGAACACGAAGAGTTATTTTTTTTTTTTAATCTCTATGAACAAGCGTTTGACCACCATCCTGCCTGATGTTAAGCAGCGATGTGGTATACGATGGAGCACACTTGTTCAGTAGGTACCTATTCACCCGCGACTTGAAGACCTTCAAAGTATACTGCGCAGGAAACACAGACTCCGGCAAGTCGTTCCATATCCTGGCGGTACGCACTATGAAAGTGGACGCAAACCGTTTGGTTCGCGCAAATGGCAAATCCACCTGGTATCGATGACGTTTTGCCGTTCTCGCGGTGTCAACATGCTGACCACTACACCAACGGGCCCGTCAAAAAAAAATCATATTCTTATGTCACAAGGAAAATCACCTTATGATGGGTTATGGTTAATCGTCTAAGTAGTTCGAATGTAGGTAGTACATATTACATTCCCTGGGAAATACCCTAATCCGTCTATCAGCGCTTATTTCTGTTATGTTTATGAACGCTTGAAGGATTACTTCGTCGCGATTAGACTAGACCAGGTGCCTACCGTGGTTATCTTTGTCTATTATCTTAATTCATAATTTGCGTCAAACGGTAGACTCGATCGAAACCTTATCTAAATAATAAAATCAACATTTCGAGTCGGGAGATCTGGAAAATTCTGTTAATTTCTAATGGAAAATAATAAACTGTACATCAAAATTACTAACTTGCACACCTAAAATTACTAACTTGCACACCTAAAAAGCCAAAGTTATCATCAGAATGGCAAATAGGTGTGCAAGTTAGTAATTTTGATGTACAGTTTATTATTTTAGTTAGGTTAGGTTAGACTTTTTTGATGCACGTTTAAATACTATCCATTTCTAATCATGCTGACGTCGTAGCTTTACCTTAGACTCACTCTGAGACGGTACACATTTTTCGTAATTTTATATTGCGATGGTCCTGACTAACAGTGGCGTACACACCATATGGGCAAAGACACTGCCTACCTTAGTATTTTCGTTACCCGACCTAATAATAGAGTTATTGCTAGATCCTTTTTTGTTGTACTCGCGACATAGGCTAACGAAGGCCCTGTGTTTTGTGAGTGAGTAGATAAGTAGGTGTGTTTTGTAATGACAAGGTACCTATACATAGGTGTCAATCCTTGGGAATTAATGCCTACCTTGTCGTAAAAGCCAGTGCACGGCATTGCTGACTGATGATATACGCCAGGTGTCTGGCAGAAGCTGGATGCGAGAAGCCGAAAACAGATCACAGTGGCGTGCAATTGGAGAGGCCTATGTCCAGCAGTGGACAAGTATGGGCTGATGATGATGAATTAAGGAAAGTCGGATCTACAAACAGAACATGTTCAGGAGAGAAGATAGAAGTTAGTTTTGGATATTAAAACTAAACTACTTGTGTTACATACTTCAAATTTACAACAGCTTATAATCTTTGGTATCTTTACGTGATGTAATATACGTATAAGTTTATAGATCTTAATATAGCCAATCTAACGGTGTAGAAAAGTATATATTTCTTAAATTGCACTACCGACATTTTTAATTGGGACCTCGATTATTTTTCGCGTGATCGGATATTTTCAGGGCCTTGTTTCTTTAGCTATGACAGATGGTGCTAGCTGTAATACGGGGGATAAATGTCAACGAAAGTCACTAACTGTCTAGCAGTCCTGGTATTGAAGGGTGACAGTTAAAAATAAATAAATAAATACACTTCACGCCTTTAAATCCCAAAGCGGGGTAGGCAGAGGCACTTGCTTTATAAGCAAATGCCCACGGTTCACCAAGCGTATTTAACCCAACGTGACAGGGGGTGAGCCCATTCGCCGTTATAGGGTTCACACACCTTGTGGTGTGCGGGTTTCATCACGATGTTGTCCTTCACCGTACGAGCGTTTCGTTACTTACATAGGCTCTGAAAAAGAGTCCTACGTCCAGTAGCCGGACTCGAACCCGCGACCTCCCGGTTACAAGTCAAGTATCCGACAAACTGGACTACATACGCTCGACGCAGACAGTTAATTTTGTTATTGTTTGTTTACGTACACACACAGCATACTGACTTAAAGTTAGTCATTTCGTTGACATCTATCCTTAGTCCTTACTAATACACCTAACGCCATCTGTCACCACCCTCACGTTTTAATGAGTTTTTGACACGACTTTGACTATTGACGACTTTATCGATAGACTGTGACAATGAAACCAACTATATATATTGAAAACAAAGAGTATAACTTTGGTTTGTGGCAGAATCGGGAATTTTCAAACTCCAAAAATTTCTTATCTAGATGTAGCTGGTTGCTGTCCAGGGGGACTTCTGTCAGTTATATTTTAGTGCGTTTTTTATTATTTGGGTGA
Source organism: Conopomorpha cramerella (assembly GCA_012932125.1). Lineage (NCBI taxonomy): Eukaryota > Metazoa > Arthropoda > Insecta > Lepidoptera > Gracillariidae > Conopomorpha > Conopomorpha cramerella. The sequence goes on along the minus strand of SJJU01008680.1, from coordinate 730 downwards.
GTTATTTAGACTTCGGACACTTTTGTAACATATGGACAAACAATAAAAAAAAATACTGCCGCCTTCAATACGAACTGCTTGAAGTTAGTCACTTTCTTGACTTTTATCCCCCTAATACAGCTAGCGCCATCTGTTATAACTAAGAGAAACAGGGGCCCTGAAAATTCCCCATTGTCGGCTTTAAAGCTGAACATAAGAGCAAAGTTAAAAAAAATATAGGTAGTAAGTATATATGATAAAACTAGACTGTGATAAAAATAGGACTTAATACAGTTATTGTTGTTTTTCAATTCCTTGATGCCGAGAAACGTTGTGAAATAACCACGAACATAACAGCTTAGAAATTAATCCTAGATAATTAACAATTCTTAGTGTAAATAAAATAGTACTATTTCCGATCCGATTATGAATATAAATTATCAGCCACATGACTTGCACTGATGAACGGCTGGCCTTCTCCAATGTTTACATACATACACTTCACGCCTGTCTCCCAGAGGGGTAGGCAGAGACTACAGATCTCCATTTGTCACGGTCCTGACATACACCTTTCGCTTCATCTACATTCATACATCTTTTCATACATGACCTCGGGTTTCGAGTACTTTTCACGCCACCTTCCGCCAGGACATCACCAATCTGGTCAATGTATGTCCTTCTGGGGCGACCTCTACTCACCCGGCCCAATACATCACCCATATAAATTTCTTTCGTCAATCGACTTTCATCC
>SJJU01008679.1:0-10973 GCA_012932125.1 Conopomorpha cramerella | reverse complement strand
ATTGTCACCATAATAAAAGTTGTTCATATTGACACGAGCCCAACAACGTTTCTAAGACCATTGCTCGGGCTCTTTTTACACGCAGTATCTACTTTCCTGAATGCGGTAGAGGTAGCAAAAATAATACACGATCAAACAGAAAAATAAAATTCTTTATTATCTCGACAGTACCCAATAAAATCAGATAAACATTTCGCTCTATGTCTGCGGATTGAGTTCGTTTTTTGTTTACAATATAATCAATCATATGACACAAATAGTCTTCTAACAATTTTCAAGACCCTACGTGCCGTACAATTATTGGGGCGAATTATGACCATACAACATTTCATGACCGCGATAATGTTCTGGCAAATCATTATGCTAGTACAAGCATAACGCTTCGCGTGACGTCAGTGAATGGCAGTCGACTACAAATCAGCCAATCATAAGTTTGGCCACGCCCATTCCCGACTACATCTCCTTGCCAGAAGAGTTTTAATATACAATTATGAACATTAGCAGTCTGGTAGTTGTATGGTCGAAGGGGCGTATACAAACAGATTATTTAATACAAAAGTAGTGATTAATTTACAGCGTTTTTTGTCGTATTACAAATACATTGCAATGGTTGAAGTATCCAATCGCGTTTAAAATTAAAACTGTCAAATTGTGACACATTGTTAGAGACGTTGTTTGACAAACTGTCAAATTGTGACACAAATTCAATACGGCTTATTCCGAATATATACCATGGATGGGTGGATAGTGGGAAAACACGCGTTCAAGAATTCACCTAGTCATATAAAATACATTTTCAATGGGGAATTTTCTTTGATTTCGGGCGGAGAATTTTCAAACTTTGTTTGGAAAGTTTGACAGTCAGACATCTGTCAGAAAAACGTCGAAAGAAAATTCCCCATTGTATGACAGGCATAATCGAGCGCGCCTTTTCCGAATATCTACCCTTGGGGTAGATTTTCCAGGTGTTCACCCTGGAATCATTCATTTCTACTCTTTTTTGTCATGCTGTATATGAAAAAAGTCATTTCTTAAATTGTTTAAAACAGAATACATAATAATATATATAATATACCGTTGTTAGCTGCTTGTTGGGCGTAAAAGATTTTACATTTCACAGCTTTTGAGATCTACCATAAGACGGTTGTGAGTTTTATTGTTAAAGTGTTAAGGTACATAGTCGTTTGACGATATCTACCTATAGAAAAATGTTTTGAGGGTATTTTATTTCACAAGTTTCATTGTAAAATGTTATTTTGCATATTTTATTGATGCCAAGGCGAATAAATAAAGGTTCAGAGCGATTCGCTCATTTTGCTACAACAAAGCGACATAGTCTAAGGAGGTTAGAATCAAAACGTATTAATTTACTTTTCTTCCCCTAAGGATTTTCGTACATTTTCAAATATATAACTTCACTACCATGTACTATTTCTATAATTGTTTTGAGAAATAATAAATTTCATGTATATGTACAAGGGAATGGATTGTTTATGTTTTTGCTTCTGAAAGGGCCTAAGAGTAGTATAAGTTTTCCTCTTTTTTCATCAAATTTGGTTACACCTAAATTAATACGTTTTGATCCTAACCTCCTCATCTCATGTGACATTTTCGAAATAACAATCTTATCTTACGTAAAATACTGGCATTCCGTTCGTGGACCAAGGTTTACCTAGAGCAAGGACCACAAGCAATTCATATTTATATAAAATGTAATCAATTCACGATAACAAAATATCGCGTTCTTGTAGTAAATGAGCGGTTTGTCTCGCTCTAACCGTGATTGCGTAAAAGAGACAAACTATACTCAAGCGACACTTGAGTACTGATTATTGTTTCAGAATACGGCTCCTAGTATGTAGGACCCACATCTAAGAAACATGAGAACGTTCTCGAAGCAACCACTAGATGGCGCTAGCAGTTTCAGTTTCAGAATTATACAAAAGTAACGTTTTTAAAAAACGGTAATCCATCGTTATACATTGTATAATTAGAACAATACGAGTTTGTATTAACAAAAAATATACACATTAATTATTTTAACGCAATAACAATATTGGGCGCATCCAATTTGTTATACAGAACAAGTTTCCCTCTCTTTCATTTTTGCTAGAGAAAGAAAAGGACAAACTAATGTTGTTAAAAATGTCAAGTTCTACTGAAAAAAATGGGAGTTACCCACATTACTGATACAAAAAAAATGTTAGAAAATACCTATTTTTTATTGCCTCCGACTAGAAGCAACTAAATGACTTGTCTAGTTTTCAGGCATATTCGTTATTTCTGAAAAATAGAATTAACCCACTGTAAAGTTCATGAGCACAATTTTTTTTTCATTATTTTTACGATACCACCATGACCAAGTGAAACTGTAGATTAATCTTAGGGGTGTCGTTTTGGTGGTGTGGTTAACAATGAACGCAATTTTCGATGTAATTTAGTCATGGGGGTATCGTTAACAATTGAGGTTCCTTTTTGGATCATTAATGTTTCAACTTATGAAATGACGTATGAACTCAGACCACAAGTCGACTTGCAAGCCACGTAGCACCCTCAGACTGTCTCTTTCGCACCAAAATGTATGGAAAATGACAGTGGCGTGCACACCGTATAGGCAAAAAGACACTGCCTACCTCAGTATTTTGGCTACTCGACCTAATAATAGAGTTATTGCTAGATCTTTTTTTGTTGTACTCACGACATAGGCTAACGAAGGTCCTGTGTTTTGTGGGTGAGTAGATAGGTTGGTACCTATATTACGTAAAGACAAGTTACCTATACATAGCTGTCAATACTTGGGGATTACTGCCTACCGTGTCGTGAAAGCCAGTGCACGCCACTCAAAAATGATGTACGTCTGGATTCAAACTGTCACTTTTACGACTAATTTGTTTTACGACAGTTTGGAAGTGGATATACCCTAGTACGCAGTAAGAGACAGGAGATATTGTTCCTTACTCTTTCACTCTTGCATGTTTTCATAACGTTGTCTCTTTTTATTCTAATCGTGCAAGTACTTTGTTTTACGACAGTTTGCAAGCGGATATATCCTAGTACGCAGTAAGAGACAGAAGATATTGTCCCTTACTCTTTCAATCTTGCATGTTTTCATAACGTTGTCTCTTTTTATTCTAATCGTGCAAGTAATTTGTTTTACGACAGTTTGCAAGCGGATATATCCTAGTACGCAGTAAGAGACAGAAGATATTGTCCCTTACTCTTTCAATCTTGCATGTTTTCATAACGTTGTCTCTTTTTATTCTAATCGTGCAAGTAATTTGTTTTACGACAGTTTGGAAGCGGATATACCCTAGTACGCAGTAAGAGACAGAAGATATTGTCCCTTACTCTTTCACTCTTGCATGTTCTAATCTTGCAAGTCTCCTTGTGGTTCGTCTGAGGCTGCGAACGTCGCCTCTGGGCCAATCTCACCTCTAATTATCTATTGCTATTGAAATTCTGGGACATTCCATTGAAGGTGTAAGGCCTTCTATATTTAAACAATCCTAGAGATATATATATAATGTATTATATAATAGCTACATTGTTTTTTTTAATAATATTATGTACATAATATTTTTACTATATGAGGTAACACAACTATTTAATATTTTTTGTACTGTACGTTTTTTTTAATGAATTCCACCTAAGTCTAAAGTATATAATCTATGTTTGTATGAATGTTCCAAAATTGTATGATTCTCGTGTAAATTGCGCATGCAAAGTTTGCGCATTTTATCTTACAAAAACAAAAAAAAAAAGAACTATTTTATATAAACAATTAACTGTGTCTAAATATTGTTTGAGTCGTTTTCGGAGTTGTAAGAAGTGAATTGAAAAAAAAATATATATATGGAGAGAAAATAAACTGCCCTCTAGTGAGTTAATCGCGCAACTACAGACACTTTCATGTTATTTAACTTGCAAATTTGTTAAACAAATGTAAACCATTAATAGTGCATAATAAGTTTCAGTTTAATTTTGCACCTTTTTTTAAGACACGCTAAGTTGACTCGCGACTAAACAAACCCAAATAGTATTAAACTAACTACACTAAAAAATGTGCAATCGTCATCACAAAGTGACAAATCGTTTTGGTGTTGTGGTTAACAAAGTACCAAATCTATCGCGTAAGCTAGTATTAATTTGCAGTAATGCTTTCTTAGAATACCAACGTAGCATTAAGTTCGCCTTTGTACAATTTTAGTGCAATAAAGTATTAAATAAATAAATAAAATAAATTGGATACATTTTAACAGCTACGTATATCCAATAACGACTCAAAACAACATTTAGACATAATGGGTACTACTAATAAACGCGGTATAACTATGGGAAAGTTTAAAACTCTAAAAATATCTTATCTAGATGTCGCTAGTGTCCAGGATGATTTCTGTCAGTTACCTACATTTTATTACGTAAGTTTTTTCTTGACAATAACGTTCAGTCAGTAAGTTGACACTATACCAATACGCCTCAATACAAATAGAGCCATCTTTCTTAGTTTTTTGTTTAATTACTTTGTGGGATCCAAGACAGAAGGCTAGGCCCCCACCAGGATTTAGCCCAGTCGTCATTGATTGAACTCTGCTCTATTCTGTATGCCGCTGTAGATCCTGGCTCTAACAGGAATCACAGTGCTGGGAAAGTGGGTGGGAATATCCCGATAAAAAAATCTCCCATAGTAAGGCGAAACTAGGGCTCTGAAATTTTTCCCATTCCCCAGTCACACCGAGCTCCACTTAACCCTTTCATTTGTATGTCAAATAGTGAACAACCAGTTTCAATAGAACTGCGATAACTTAAATCTTAACCCATTAAATCTTAACCCATTGGCACGCACTGTACTCGGGGACTGACAAGTTATTTTAAACTCTATTACTTGTCAATAAAAGTCAAAACCAAGTAAAGGTTAAGTAATCACCTGAGCATGTATGGTTTAAGTTACACAGGAATCAACAAATCTTTCATAACAAAGCGAAACTAGAGCCCCCCTCTCCCCATTCCCCAGTCACACCGAGCAACTCCCCATTGTGACAACCGACCAGTTTCAATACAACTGTAACAAACTTAGGTCCTAAGTTACACCGAGTTTATTAGTAAGAGTGTATTTGTTCACAATAAAGATCATATTGGCACAAACTATCTGAGTATATTATTGTATCCGTAAGTCCTTACTGCTAAAACGACCCCATTTTCTTTTAGCGTTTAGTTCACAATCTCACTTAAATTCTACTGCAATAGAACCATTAATCCGAGGTTAAGTGAAAATGTAAATAGTACAAGAAAAATATTGAACTGAAAAGCACTCAACAGATGGCGTTAGTGTCGAATAAAAAAACCATCAATAACACAATAGAGTAGAATAACAATAAAGAGTACATTGCCTCAAGAGAGACATAAAACAAACACATGCTGTGATTGGCTGTAACTTGGCTTTGATTTCGCTTGTATCAACCAATCACAGCGCGTTCGATCTATTAACGTTAGGAAATTATACTAATAACGTAATTTGGGGAGATTGATTTTGCACGAATCACGTAGATGTAAAAATATAGAGATTTCCTGACAAGTAAAGGGACCCCGAACAATAGCCTTAGAAATATTTTCTATTTTATATGTATGGAGATGATTAACATTTTTTTTTCGTTTTAAAGCATTGTCAACACAGTAAAAGTTGTCCATATTGACGACGCAAACAACATTTCACTAAGACTATCGCTCGGGATCCATTTGCACGCGCTAGCTGCGATTGGTTGAAGCTCGATGTAGCAGCCAATAGGGAAGAAGACGCGAAGCTGAATGCAGATGGCGCTTTGTACGCTTGACCCATACGGACCAATGACAGTGAGGCAATCTGTCGCATGAAAAAGTGACAATCCATCAACCAATCGTGCTGTTTTGGGGTCAAGCTATAGCTAGCGCCATTACTTCATGAGTTTTCTTCCACATTGCTGTGCGTATTTGCTTTATACATCTTGACGTCAGAAGTATAAGGTCGGATGTGTAATTGCAACAAAATTACACATCCGACCTTATTCTTCTGACTTCCGATACATATTAAATTCTCAATTCTTTATTGCATTTCACAATGTTAGGATGGAACACTAGTACAGACTATAGGAGGTACAGCATCATGAGCCTTGTTGGGCACAGCAAGTGGTGATACAATCAGATACTTAATAATATAACGATAGTGTTTAGGTTGGTTTCAGCTCTTCTAAAGAAAATGGGGCCACAACAAACATTGAACCAGCTATGAACACTTTGGCATCGATTCCTACTAACTATACCGTAAAATGGGGCGTATCGAAACAGACGGACGACGGTTTACGGTGAATATTGCTTAACGATTTTGAACTCTACTCCTAATAGCATAGACTTCACAAACATACAGGGATAATCCCACCACCACCCGCACCCTACCTGCCTCTCTCTGTACGGGCCATTCTCTGGAGACGTGCGCATCTACTTGCTTTTGCCTCTTTTCAATGCACACGTTTTCTTGACTCCATACAAATTATCTTTATAATTTGTAAGTCAAGAATAAATAGCCTAGAATAAAGGCAACATAATTATAATGCAGCCGTGTGGTGACGGCGAATAGAATACACGTGTCACCACCCCAGCCCAACTTTTCCCGTCGTCGGGGTCGTAAGAGGCGACCGAGGGAACTCTCCAGAGAACGGACAGCAGCGCTCTCTGTGATTTAGTAAGTTAAACCACAACACCACAGCAAAAGTTCTGAGGTAACAAACATAAAAAAATAATACAGACGAATCGAGAACCTCCTCCTTTTTTGAAGTAGGTCAAAAATTTGCTCCAATCGACCGGGAATTTTCGTTACGCCCCATTTTAAAATTAAGGTAAATTAGTTTCCCACCTTTGGCAATATATGTATTGCCATCAAAATACAAAACAATCTTTGGCCATCTCACTATTTAAAAAAATATATTCGTCACTCCGAATATCGGTTTTACTACAAAAGAAGTCACGCACAAAACGGTCAAGTAGTTTAGAAGCCTAATTTTTCTACCAATAGAAATAATCTATCGTTTCCCCACTTCATAAGTAGAGAAATCCGACTAATATTATGTAAGAGAAAGTTTGTATGTTTGCTTATGTGTTAGTCTTTCACGCAAAAACTATTGAACGGATTTCAATGCAACTTTACAATGTATAAAAACACGAATATTATACAGAGGAAAGATTTACATTCTTGTTGGTAACGAACAAAACTACTGTACCGATTTAAAAAAATCTGTATGCCGTTAGAAAGCTATACTATTACTGAGTAGCATTGACCCACCGAAATTCCCACGGGAACAGAATCTAAGGCTGTATTTTATCCCGGTACTCCCATGGGAACGGGGTACAACTTGTTGATATTAATTTAATTTGTAGTAAAACCGACGCATCCTTTACATTACGGTAAAAGTGTTTGACACATTGATTGACACGTCTACGTATATAGAAAAAACAAAAACAGACTAGTTACTTTTTTAGTGTAAAAACTCTTTGCATTGTCTTACCTTCTTATGTGTACTAGGTACATATTAAAGACAGAAACAACAAAAAAAAAATACCTTAATTTTTATGCCCCTTAGTAATAACAAAAGTTAAACAATGCATAACTGCGAAATGGGTATGTCTGGATCGTGACAAATGGAGATCTGTAGTCTCTGCCTACCCCTCTGGGAGACAGGCGTGAAGTGTATGTATGTATGTATGTAATGCATAACTTATTCAATATTTCTCGACGTCATTTTGTTACAATAACACATCCGACCTTATACTTCTGAAGTCGAGATTTAAAAAGACCAATAAAATACATTTCACGCCTTTTATTACCAAAGCGGGGTAGTCAGAGACACTTGCTAAGCAAAATATCCACAATTATTCCGAATATCCACCCTGGAAAATGTACACCAGGGTAGATATATAGGTATATATATGTTGGAAGCTTCATTTTATACTTAAATCGCCACATTCCGTACGGAAAATTCCGTATGTACGTGCCCGGCCTAAAACAGTGTTATACAACTTACACACCTGTGTAAAGTAGAAATAGTTACACAGTGTTTCAACGCGTGTTATCACTAAGGGGATTATTTACATTATACATTGTATAAACCTACCATTTTGGATTGACAATTTATTGGTACAACCCGTCTATGTTATGTTGGCAGTTCGGCTAGAATACGTATTCATTTATTTATTTATTTATATGTATAAATTTCTTATGTAAGCTTACGTATTAACAATAATTGGCGATAAATAAGTGTATATACATACAAATCGATTAATTCTTTCCCGGACAGTAAGACGCCTATATGTGTCATGTAATAAAACATCTATTGTGTCCTACCTGTAATGACATACGGAGCTGAGACGTGGACACTGACGGCACGGCTGGCCCACAAGCTCAAAGTCGCACAGCGTGCTATGGAAAGGGCTCTCGGCGTTTCTCTGAAGGATCGAATCAGAAATGAAGTGATCCGACAGAGAACCAAAGTCATCGACATAGCTCATCGTTTTAGCAAGCTGAAGTGGCAGTGGACCGGCCATATTAGCCGTAGAATCGATGACAGTTGGGGAAAACGAGTTCTCGAGTGGAGACCGCGTCTCGGCTAACGGAGTGTAGGACGCCCTCAGGCAAGGTGGACTGATGATGTACGCAAGATGACTGGCAGAAGCTGGACGCGAGAAGACGAAAACAGATCACAGTGGCGTGCAATTGGAGAGGCCTATGTCCAGCAGTGGACAAGTATGGGCTGATGATGATCACCAAACAATAAGTTTTAGTGACACGATCTGTTTGCCACGTGGCTGTCAAATACGGAATATGAAAACAATCACTCTGTATATGTATGCAGTGATACGTAACGCCGCTCGTTTATTCACAGACACCGCGCAAGCGCATCGTGTCAATGTGTTAACATGACAGCTCTTAGTAATCGATCTGTACATATTGTATCGTTATACATTTGATGAAGTCCAGTAATCGATCTGTATATACAATCGTTATACAGGATGTTTAAAAACTTATTTTAATGTCATTTGACAGGTAAAATGTTGTTTTTTTTATGTATTCTCGGTCGTTCGGTAAATTTAGTTCGGTGCTAAACAAAAGTCAACCATTACACGCACAGAATAAAAGCCATTTTGATTTTGAAAGTATTATGACAGGTGTCAAATTGATTTGTTACTTTAACACCACGAAATAGAGTATATTTTATATTAACACCCGAACAAAGTAACCGAACTATAGGGACTTTACGTGTTTTTTGTTCGTTAAAAGATAAAATATCGCCAATTGATGTTTTGTAATCAAAATTTATGTTAATCTATTATATTATACAGGCTGTTTCAGCTCTCTAATTGTATAAAAAAAGTTGTTAAACTTTTAAAGCTGCCTGTAGTACAAGTATTATTGTTTTCAAACAACACTATTCATAATTGAAAAATAATACAATTTAAAATGATTAATATCAATCGAGTGAATAAAACGTACGTAAAAGCACCCTAAAATAAGCTATAAAATTCTAAAAAAAATAATTATTAAAAAAAAATAAGCGATCGCAAATGTCCATACATTAATTCAACGAAATAGCTGCGCTATTTAATTATTTAAAAAAATATAATATAAAATACCTTTGTGTCTCGAGAAAAATACTAAAAAAATAATACACTGGGTTACTGGAAAATACTAATAAAATAATCATACAAAAATATCATTCGGTAAAATCAATGTGCAGTTATTAATATTGATAAAAAAATACACCATGTATATATTCACTACTGTAAAAAAAAAACTTACTAGACAAGAAAAATAAAAATCGCGTACGTATTTAAAAAAAAAATACTAAAGGCGCGAAATCTAAGTTACATTTTCAAAAGGAAAAATAATAATGGCACATTACAACTAGATTTCGTTTTAAACGAAGAAAAAGAAATAAACTCTAAAACACCTCTCTCCACGAGAGAAATCTGCACCATAGACAATATAGAAATTGGGTGTGAAAACAAGGAACTTATGGCGCTAGTATCGAGTGTTAAATTAACCATAATCTTTTATGAATATTTTCATACGTCCATATATGTAGGTCCTTCTAGCTTCAATTTTATTGAAAGCTTATTTAAAATGGCCATGTAAATCATTATTTACTAAACAATCTCATCGTTTCTAACACTCAACACTGTCGCCACATCACAATCCTACCCAATTAAAAAAACATGGCCGCCTACAAAATGGCGCTTTACCCTTCCAAAATGGCGTCCAACAAAATGGCGGTTGGCAACGGCAACAAAAAACAAAAAAAAATCTTAAAAACACAGCCAAAACTTCACTTACCGCTCGCCTTTTCCAGAAAATCCATCTTCAATTTCAACTCGACGAGAAACAACTGTTTCTGCAGCGAAAATATCTCCTCCTTTTGCTTCAACTCCATGTTTAGAATCTTCATTTTCGCCTCGTGCTCCCATATTGCGTGCTGTCTCTTCGCGGAATAGTACATTCGCTCTTCGTCCGTTGCACTACCTGTTTCGTTCTTCGCGTCTTTTTCGGCATTGTCGTGACAGCCGCGCCGCTTTTGCTCGTTATCGCCGTCCAAATGTGACAGATTCAACGGCGTGTTGGAAATCTCGTTCAACTTTTGCATGTAGCTCTGCAGTCTAGCCTGTTCCAGTGCCAACGGGCTGGTGAGCATGATGTTGGGTATTTGTAGTGGCACTTTTAGCGGTGGCGTCGGTGAGGATTGGGGTATTATCTGCACGTGGGGCTCTAGTACGTTGGGCAGGGTGTCGTCGCTGTCGTTCGTGCTCGATAGTCGTCCGTTCGACATCTGGAATTGTAACCGTATAAACTACAGACCCGGCAACTAGACTAGAAGGATAGGTTTTTCATCATCAGCCACATAACGTCCACTGCGGGATGAGGGCTTCTCCCAATGAGATCCGTCAATTGGGGTGAA
>SJJU01008678.1:0-14869 GCA_012932125.1 Conopomorpha cramerella | reverse complement strand
TTTACTTGTAAGTTTGCCTCATGGAGACCACAAAGATAACTTGGACTCTAGTCCGCAATCCCCAATAGGGTGATGTTGGGAACTTTATGGCATCATTACCCACATTAGGCCTAATCAAATTATTAACAGTGGGAATTCTGGTTTATTTTTGGTCTCTTTCTTTCCGCAACACACACTCCTGTGACATGAATGAGTTTTTGTACCTAGAGGTACTATGTTGAAAAAAAAACTCTAAAAATAAATTCATATGCAAATTCGATAGATTTTAGACACAGAGACAAAAATTCAAATCAAATAATTGTCGTTTGTGTCCTTTTTTATTAATAAATGGCCGTGAGAATCACAGTCGGAATATTTTATTTCAATTTATCAACAACATCTCTTCCATTTATGTACAATCTGGGTACTTTTCACGTCGTATACCAGTATAAACTAGCGATGTGCCCCGGCTGCGCACAAGTTAACAGTCTTCCCCTCCTGTATTATGCAAGTAGTATTAATAAACCTAATCCTTCCTCATGGGAATTTAAAACTAAAAAAAAAATCGAAAAAAAATCCAGGCTACTGACTTCTATCAGTTGTATTTTACTACGTTTTTTTATTCATTAGGTAAATTATTATAAAACCTGAGACACTTTTGTAACATGCAATAAAAAATCTGTCACTTTTAATACAGACTTGATACGCTTGTTCATAGTGATAAAAAACTGCTTGAAGTCAGTAATTTCGTTGAAATTTATCCCTACTAATACAGCTAACGCCATCTGTCATAACTAAGAGAAACAAGGGCCCCGAAAATTCCCCATTCAAAATTCCGCATCAAAACCGTAGCATAGTTTTAAAGTTGTTAGTATACCTACATAGGGACAGACAGCGGGAAGCGACTTTGTTTTATACTATGTATTGAGAAGTCGCTTCATTATTTTGATGTGCTGGATGATCATTAAATGGATCCACTTGCCATGCATTTATGCTAAAGGTAGGTATTCCAACTTCATTATTTCCCTTTTAAATAAAATCAAAACCATTATGTGCTCTCATTTGTATCCGCTCTTCTAGAGTCGAGTACCCGGTTAAAATTTAACGAACGTAATCTACTTACCTGGTATGGATCGGTTTCTTTATAGACGGGGGATATTCACGTATTGTCTACGGAAATTAAAGTTTATTAATCCGTATAGGTAAGTAATTACGCGTTTTTTGAAGATTTTTTTGTTAACCGTCAGTCAAGCGACTTGAGGAAAAGAGCAACGGACGTACAAGGACTAATGAACAATGCAAATTCGTACATAAAAGTAAATTTTAGTGGTACCTAAACATTTTAGGTGTGCGGAAACTAAAAGCTTTCCATCCCTAATTTTACGAGTACGTATAACAAATAATATTTCGCACATTCATTTTACCTGACCTCAAACTAGAATAAGTACATAATACTCTGTGATATAAGTGCCAAAAACTGTTACATTTAGATAAATATTAAAGTATACAACAAATTCTTTTTTCATCACTACATAGTTACATACCAATGTCGGAGGTGGGAATCGAAGCCACGAACGTCGATCTAGGGGCAGAAAAACGCTGACCAGTCAAGTATATTACGGTTGTCATGGCAATCACGTCTCCAATTTCTTATTTAACTTCTGTTACATCTTTAAATCAAACCTGCCTCAAATGCCATAATTAATTGTGTGGTATGACCGTCTTTCTCCAGGCGAGTACCTCCACACGAGCGCGTTTTCAAATTTAAATTTTTCCTACGTGAATACCAGCCACGCTGTATTTATAAGATATTGTGCTGCTCCCGAGACCCGGCGATAGGGATTTAGGACTCTATTCTATTATAGGTAAGGTCCTTGTTTGTTGTTAGCGTTGAGGCATTTTGCAATATTTGTAGGGTTTTTAATCTTGTTTGTCAACAACAACAAAGAATGTCTTGACAACATGATGAGGGCATTTTGTTGTTACATGTAATTGTATGTATAATATTGGGGGGGTAGTCGGATGTTGCCAACAATGTTCACCATATTGAATTAGGGCACTTCCTTCGGACCGCGTAATATGAAATTACACACACACAGACATGATGAGGGCATTTTTTTGTTACATGTAAAAGGCGTGAAGTGTATTTTTTTTATTTATTTATGTAATTGTATGTATAATATTGAGGGATGTTACGAACGATGTTCACCATATTGAATTAGGGTACTTCCTTCGGACCGCGTAATATGAAATTACATACACACAGACACACGTAAACTCAAGTGAGCCACGTAGACAGACTCTAGAAATAGTGTTTTCTACGTCACTTATAGCCTTACAATAATAGGACATTGTATAGGAATAATGCAATTTCTTGGAAGTAATGTTTATTATCTTAAGCTATTGACCAAGTTTTGAATGTTACGGCACAGTGCACCAGGTGCAAGTGAGGTTGGTTTGGACCTCAAGTTATTAGGGGACCCTTAAACCACCATTCAATAACTTATACCAGTTGTTTCTCGCAGTTGATGCCGTTTTTTCTGTTTCCGTGGGTTTGACGTTATAAAATATAGCCTTTGTCTTAAACCAGATTATAATCTATCTGCACACCAAGTTTCGTCAAAATATGTTCAGTTGTTTTTTTTTTAAAGTGACAAACATACAAACTCATGTCTTTATCCTCTTCTATTCCGTGGTTGGAAAGTTTCCTACGGTAGCTTTTTAAATTAAGTTAAAATAATTTCTCTGTAAAAATATGTACAGTCAAAGACTGTTCGAGCACAACATTTCTCGTCCTTTTTATACGGTTGGTTTATCAAATATTTCCATACACTTTGACATGTTATCTATAAAGGAAGATATTGGTATCGCAGTGATTATTAAAAAAAAAAACAGTAACCGACCCAACAGTCTTTAACTGTACCGTTTAACTATATTACATTTTACTTTTTCACTCTAAAAAATGTGAAATTCTAGTCTGCGCCGGTATCTGTGCCTATGTGCCGGTGATAAAAAAAAACCTGCGCGTAACTCCGTCGCTAATCCGATATTGTCAGTTGTAAAATGGTCCACGGGATAAAGGTAACAGTTCGTGGTACGGGGGTACAGTAAAACAAATATACAGAGTGTACGTAAACACACTGTTGATGCTAACTCCAACGAGGGCGCTTCTATAACAACTGTTTCGAAACGACACACGAAATATTTTACTCCTGTAACTAACTGTAGCGATTTTTGTAAAAGGGAAAACATTGCTTTTTTTTTTAAATAGAATTTACTATACAGTGTGTTTTGAAAGTCAAATGTTTCGGAGCTGTGTTTTGGCGAGATAGTTTATCCGTTTGATTCTAACACTCGGGGCGTGTTTATTAATACTGTTGGGAAATGCTCTTACGATTGATGAGGTTAACATTAGTTTTATACTGCGTGTAAAAGGACCCCGAGCAATGGTCTTAGAAACGGTGTTGGGCTTGTCAATTTGAACAAATTTTACTATGGCGACGGGAGAGAAAAAAAAGATTTCTATCGCCATACAAAATGTGACCTCCCGAGGTAAAAATTTGGTAAAAATCATCAGCCCATACTTGTCCACTGCTGGAGATAGGCCTCTCCAATTGCACGCCACTGTGTCTGCATCTGTTTTCGGCTTCTCGCATCCAGCTTCTGCCATTACCTTGAAATGTGCAAAAGACAAAAAAGTGTGAAACTCGACAGTCTATTACTTTTTTTATTATTAAGAGGATAATGAAGTACCTAATCTTTGTAAACGGAGAAATATCTACTTGACAATCAACAGAATGTAAACAGAACATACGCATTGTAATACCCAGGCGACAACACCTCTAAAGCGACATATGTCGGCACCGCAACTACAACCCGCCTGCCGGAACTGTCAACTACTGCACTGGTTATTCCATTGTTACGTGCAGTGACAGTGATTTGACAGTAACCTTGTTATGTCGACCCGTGATTCGTGTTTTTAATCCATGGTACAATTTCCATGAGTAAAATCGCTACATAGTATAAAACAAAGTCCAGGAGGCGACTGTCTGTCCCTAAGGTCTTTAAAAACTACGCAACGGATTTTGATGTGCTGTTTCATGATTTTAGGCCCAATTTGCATTGGGAATTATATGAATTGGAAATTAATATTCATAGTTACTCAGAAAACAGAGACAGTTCAAAGAAATCGTTTCACATATTTTGATTCTGTAACATTATAATTAGTTTATGGAATAAAACAAATGCGTTAGGTGGTTCGGACCCTCAGTAACGAAGTGGGTTCCTGCACTTATAATAACCCGCCATTTCGAGCAAAAAGCTGAAATTGGGTTTCTAACAGGAAATTGGGTTTTTTTGAAACGGGAGTGACAGCTTCAAAAGACTAAAAACTGCCAAGTATTTTGACAACTCTAGGAACTGTCTACCTGATCTGACTGTTGAAAAAAAAAACGATTGCGGACTGATATTACTGAAAATCACTTATCTTATTAAACAAGCGACTACTATACTTATGTATTTATTGTGCATCTAATTTTTGAGCTAAAAAAACATTAATCTTATGAAATTCGTTCCTTTAGTTTTGCACTTTGCAACTTTGGGACGCGGAGGCTATATTTTTTGTTCCTGCAATTGACAAGAAGATGAGGGATCGTGGTCATAACAAAAAGGCTGGAACATATTTGGCACAACAACTTTCGATAGAAATGCAACGGGGTAACGCGGCAAGTGTATTAGGAGCGTTTCGTTTCGTAGGAGGTTGTAGGTAGGTTAATTGTAGTTTATATAACAAATTCACTTGTGGATCCCTTGTCTGTTTAGAGGCTTAAGGATTTTGACGAAACATGTAGTGAATACTGATTTGTTAATCTTATTGTATTTTAAATGAAGCCCGATTATGTTGAGTGTATTTCGTATTTTATTCATCACAACAAAGTAACGCATGAGTAGCTACTAAATTTGTGCTGCAAAATTGGATATTAAGTTCGTTTCAAAGGTTATTATGATGAACATGTTTTAAAGCTTTCAGTAATGTCCTTTATTGGCGATCTAAAAAGCTTTTTAAGTTCGACGCTCTACGGGCATCTTTTGATATACCTTCGTTCATTTTCAGTTATTAATTCGAGAGCTTTCTATTGAAGCTACCAGCTACGCTAAAAAGGGTCAATGTAATTTGGTCGAACCGTTGTACGCGAAGTCATTTTCTCAATACCTGAAATTCACGTGCGGTCATAAGCTTTTAGTTTCTTACTTGATGCACTTTGGACATCTGTCTGAGCTTTTTCGTGTAGGGCGAAGCACTGAACGGCCGTCCATGTTTCATTTGAGTCTGTTGTAATGTCCGGGCTATTAGGTTCAAAACAAGTTACAGAACTCTACTTTGTGTTGGCCCGTTGCTTTTGTAGGGAACATGTGTGAGTGAGCTCGTAGGAAAAACGGTATTGTTGGTGTCATTTTGTCCATCAACGTACATTTGGTCATGAAAGGCAACGACAGTGGCGGGTGGCGCCGCGTGCCAACTCCCAATTACGTCACTGATTGAGCTTCGAACAGAAGCCGTCATTAAGGGCTGCGGTACATGGACCGAGTGCATCCACTGACAATAGAGGTAATTATGATGTAAAGGAGCATGCATGCACTGACTTGTGTCACATTACGAATTATTATTGAACAACTGTTTCGGCTAATTTCACTGTTGTGAAAGGACTCACTGGTCTTTACCGTAGGCTTCGTACAGATGTTGCATTTATAAAGAGGTCACTATACGTGATGTTTACACATAATCGAGCGTTTCATACTGTTTTTTAATCGTATGTATGGAGTATTTCTATTTTTATAAAACTCTAACCCTATAACGGCGATGGGCTCATCCCCTGTCACGTTGGGTTAAATACGCTTGGTGAACCGTGGGCATTTGCTTTAGCAAGTGCCTCTGCCTACCCCGCTTTGCGATTAAAAGGCGTGAAGTGTATTTTTTATAAAACTCAGTTAATGTGAATTCGTATTCAGAATATTTTAGTCGTCGAGTTATTTTATTTCACGTAGGGTATTCTCACCTCAAATTTCTTTTATTGGATAATGTTTTTATGTCAACAAGAATCACACATTACATTGTTGTATATGAATAACAGCTTCTGTCACAACGCCCCATATAAACGCCAGAAACAGTTATAAAGTTTTTGACAATGCTATAGATATCTTCGTAATTCCGAACCACTGAACATCACCGACAGTCTGAACCAGACTTTGCACTTGAGAATTGATCGATGAAATGCATTAAAGCTATCAGTTGAGTGGTGTACGTTTCTACTATCTCAATGTACATCTGGCTTTATGCAAAGGTACGGGACAGTGGGTGCATCGGTTGCATACATTAGTCGAGTGCCAGTTACTCGCTAGGCTGTGTATAAGTAACTATTATATAGAGATGGGGACCGAAGTTGCGTATGTACAGTCGGTCAATAATCTGGTCTACCTACTGCCCTTAGGTTGAAACTAATATGAATGTTATAAGATTTTAAGATTATTTTGAAGTGAAAACATTTTGTGGCGCGTTGGGCACTTTTGTGGGTGAATATTTTCAACCGTTCTATTGTTTTCCAGGTGTCTACATACATATACAGCCTTTGATCGGTACTCACATATTCTGTTTGGCAAAATAATGAAAACAGGGCATTTGTTTAACAACTACATACCTCTACCTTATACTTTGGTATAAGGTACTTCTAAAATTCATTATTATTTAAAAAAATATATTCTACATTTGAACAAGTACCTATATATTTTTTTAATGTAAGTCATTTTGTGCTTGTGTGCTGCCGAAACTTTTTACATTTAAAACAATCTCGCGCTTAGTACTTACTTGATATAGCTAAAGTTTAACTAAGTTACGCTTGTACTGTCGCAGCACAGCGACACTATGACACTGCCGCTTTAATTTGAGCTGTATTCCCCAACATAACCCATCAACCGTCAGCTCATGTAATTCTATGAAGCGAAAGACTAAGTTTTTCAGCCGCAGCAAAGTACTGAAGAAATAAAACAGAGCTAATTCGTATGAAAGACGCCAAAGAAGCTCTTATTACAAAGTCGTTTTTTATTATGCCATTTCAGTCCGCAGGATTAAAACGAATCTCCCTCGAGTATGGGCGACAAAGGAATTGGTTTACCACCCTGCGGTTGAGTGGCATTTGCACAATTTAAGAAATAAAAGTTTAAAGGTAGGAAAGGAATGTTCTTTACGTCTCTTATCTTAAGGTCGAGGTTTATATTTATTTCACTGCGACTCTAACTTTAGATTATCTCCGTCCCTTTCTTTTGAAAACAAACGATAAAGACCAACGTGGTGTCAGTGGGAGTCAAAGTTTGCTTCATAAATCTTACCCTTAAGATTGCTCTTATCTCGCTTAGTAGTTGACAACGGTGGTGGTGCAATTCTTTGCTTTCTACCCTCTCCAACTATTTTTTGTGACGTACGTATATAGCTCTCCCGCTCCATGGCATGTGGGATGAAAGAGAGAGCGATATGCGCTCCGAACAACGTTATAATTACTTTGGGAATAAAAAGCAAACATTTTATGCTCTTTGTTTCAACTCCAATTTTCTAGAGTACATAGTCACATTAAGATATAGATAGGAGAGGTTATTATTTCTTTGTATGAAACCTTTAAATACCTAATAGCTACGTGCTCATCGCCTATATATCGCCGTAGATTAAGAATAGATGACATGGAACAATTTTCGTAGCACGTGCTTCCTGCCTTACTTTACAAATAAAATGCTTGACTACGGAAATATATATTTGTGCAATAAAAAAGAAAGTTAAAATATATTTGTTTTGTTAACACGTGCCAAAACTAAATAGCCGGTCGCACGTACATATTAAATTGGATAGGTCGTAAACAACGACGGCTCGATAATAAACAGTCCACCCATTAAATGAATTGAACTGTATCGTGGCCTATTGCGCAATGTTTTCCCAATAAAACTAAATAGGCGTAAGGGCATTCGACCCCCATTCGTTCCTCTGTTGAGCGTGCTACGCTTGCTTTTGTTACGTGGTGCCTAATCGATGGGAAAATCACTTAACGTGATTTGCACTGGTACCTCCTGGCAGCCTTAGCATGGATTTACGGTTGCGAAATTATCCCAAGCCAAGCGCGTGTATTTCGTTTTCACTGACCGATTTTGCGAGTAACCCCAGGGACGACTTCTCGGCTCCTGATTGTTTATTTTGTGAAGAATTAATTAATTATTTAAATTTAATTAAGAATTGTTGTTGCACGGCCCTTGGCGTTACTTTATCTGTGGGATGTACATTTACGAAATTATCGCTCCTAAATTATAAATGCGACAGAGTTTCTTCCACTTGTCAACGGAAAAATCTTTTGAAGAGAAACGTGAACCTGGATAAGGACTGTTATTTTATATCAAGATACTCGGAAACGGAATGGACAACACAAAAATAATAAAATTGGAAAAAAAATAAAAACCGATATCAAATCAACAAAACCTTTGTAGGTCTGACGCAGACGAACAGGTTCTTTTTTCCTAAATAGTTTCAGTTAGTGTAATAGTTAATTAATTCTGATAATTATTCTATTTTGTATTACTTCAACGACCTGCTTGCTTAATTCTGTACTTTATTACTGTCGAATTTGTGTCTTGGTGATATCATTGGAGACATTTATTACCCCTTAATGCCACTCTTTGTTGTGGCTAGACTGCGTCTCTGACAATTTATTGATCATTGCATGCAATAAGGACGGGACACGTCCCTATTAAGATAGAGCATTGCACTTTGTACACTGTGGCTTCAGCACAACCAAGTACCTATCTAAATAAATGTGAGTCTTTACAACAGTAATTGTATAATTAGTTAAAAATACTAGATCTAGATGCGCAAACTAATCCTATAGCTCATCACTAAAGTATTACTTGTAATGCACCTGCTTTATATACGATACTTGATCCAATAAAGATCAATGAATTACGAACCCGTGACCAAAGCCCTTGTAGCAGGCAAGTGTCTAGCCACTATTCCTTTTTCAATCACTAAACGATGTGCTAATTCTTGCCTAGTCCCATCAATTTAGTGCGATCACTTTTGCACCATATCGTTACGAACAAGAGAGCATGAATACTACGAAAACCGGAGGTGGTGTGAGTATGCACGACGATATTTTCACAACACTGTACCGGGCTCGGTTTTATCGCTGCGATAAAAGTACAATCTATGCGTAACGTAACGTATAACTCGAGAGTATCTCGAGCGCCCATGCTAAGTCTGCGGATCGAGTCACTTATTCCACTATCTGAATTGTTAATGGGGCAAGGCGTTAGGAGGGTGCGCTTGTCTGAGGTTTTCACAGATTAGAATCGTTTGTGATGTGTATGTTCCGCTGGGAAAGTCGCTGCGCTGTCGTTTAATTGATTACTTTTCGTTTGGGAGTGCGGTTTTTTCCTGTCCTTTGTTTTTTTGCGTTGCGAATCTCGATTCTTTTGTGTTTTTTTTTTACTTTCCAATTAATGTAATCTGTTTGTTGCATGCCTTATCCGTTAAAATCTTACAAAATACAACCTAATTGGGATTTACCAGAACCTTACACACACGCCCGTAATCCCTAGTGGGTCGGGGCGTCGCTCAACAATTCTCGAATACGCCAAATATATTTCAATATATCAACAAGGTACAAAGATCATGTGTTATGCGTTTTAGAAATAAAATTTTGAAACTAAAAAGTTATTTAAAATATATAGTCAAAGGAAGCCACACTTCAACATGAAACATTTCTATCAGCACAGGATAGTAGAGTTTTGAACTTTAAATGTAGTGCCAGAAAGGAGTTTCTTGACTGCTGCACCAACTATTCAGAACTATTCATAATGGTATTTCAAATGGATAGTTGAAATGCGTTCAATGTCTGTTCCGTCATATCGACCTCAATCGCTATTCACTTCCCTGTCTAGAGAGTTTTTAATCGCTGCTAGAATAGTGCAGCTCATTCTTGTGCTAATTACCTAAATAGCTTTCATACTGTACATATATGGTGACAATGATATTTGTAATTTGCGTAGAACTTTATAATTTTTCATACATTTTCGGTTCGTACATTGACAATCATATTTGAAATTCATTTTTGTACGTTGGTATTATTTTCCCAAATTGATGGTACTTTATTCTTACATTCGTTATTATTGTCGTTCATCTAAACCACTGCGGGTTATTTCGTACTTGATTCAATTAAACTTCTATCCTTATTTCTCTCTCGTCCAATAAATTTGATTGATTGCCTTAATGCCCAAATAACGTTATTTATTTTAGAAATTATTGTACCGCTCTGACCGGATGTCTTAAAACATGAATCAATGTGGTTTTAATTAATGTACTTCGTGTTCAACTTTCAGTAATTTGCCTAACAAGTGCTTTTACCCACCAGCGTTTTTCTGTCACTAGTGCAACTTTCGGACTTCCGATTAATTCATTCAATTTGAATATTAATGAAGTCCCGTTTTAAGATTTTTTTATCTACAGTATATAATCTACTTTCTTTCTGAGTGGCAAACTTGTAGGACGCTTTGAGAAGGTAGTTTTTGTAACATTATTTTTATCAAAAATTTATTTGAATATCAAGTGAAACGAATACTACGAGGAAAATTTGACCATTTATTTCGTACAGAAATGTCTTCTTATTTAATTTCATTTCTATGCCTGCTTCGTTCAAAAGCT
Source organism: Conopomorpha cramerella (assembly GCA_012932125.1). Taxonomy (NCBI): domain Eukaryota; kingdom Metazoa; phylum Arthropoda; class Insecta; order Lepidoptera; family Gracillariidae; genus Conopomorpha; species Conopomorpha cramerella. The sequence continues at coordinate 4,161 of SJJU01008678.1, read as the reverse complement.
ATCTGTTGATAGCCTGCTTTTAAGAGCAATATCACTTTAGGTCTCAAAGTCATTCCGTAGTGGAGTAAACCTGATCTCATCCAGCTTTGAAATCCAGTCATCTGCTGACAAATTGATGGATGCCCGTATTGCATTCCCTAATCCAGGACCGCCAGATATTGTACAGTTACTAGTCCACTCGGACACACGACAAAATTAAACTGGCCTCGATTACTGAAGAAAACGAAAACATAGCAGGTTCAAAATGAGATCAAAATTGCTTAGCTTTACATGTTGAAGGCTGAACAGCGCCGATCCGCCCGGCACCAACTTAAATTGACCCCTATTTGTATACATCGAGATATAGGTGCAGCCCAAGGCATTACAGGGAAATCGTAATGAAATTGATGCTACTGGGATTGCGGAGTGTGCGTCGTCGCCGTCGTGCGTAATTCTCTCCGTATTCAACTATGTAAAATCAATTAATATAGAACTCGGACTCGAAGATATCTTCACGTCGTCGAGGTCATGATTTTAATGGTTTCGTTTACGTTACTCTGTTCGCGAACACGAACGCAACATTGTATTCGGAACAACTTATTCAGATATACAATTTGGGTTTATCTGAACCGCTTGAAGGTAGAAATTGTAAGTAGAAACAGTCCGACTTATTGAATACTCGAAGAACAGACAGACGTGGTTTCCCAGACCATGCATTCTGAAGACTGATAGCACTGTTGTTCGCCAAAGGATTCTCGTATTTAGGCACCAGCAATAGGGTCGATACGAGACAAATGCAATTCCCTTGATTAGATCGGGAAATAGGACTTGTTAATTGAAAGCATCAGCTGGAGTGAGCGGTTCAGTTTTAGCGAGAAAACAGAGTGAAAATAAATGAGCTTTGTAAGTAACGTTGCTTATCAATACTTCCGGAACGGAACAATCTAGACTTCCTTACTTTGTTGTTAAATGGTTGTGATTGATACTTTTGTTTCAATTTCACGTCGTAAATATCTTGTGAAACTTTTATTTAGAATCAAGAGTAAGATTGACGTTGAATTAATTTTACTTTTGATTTTTCTCAGAATTTAGACTACCTACTCGAGTTCAAAGAAATCACACTTACATTGAAGTAGATACCATTATGTTGTAAAACAACACATTTTTTGGACAATTTTTCTTTTTTTACAAGCAAAGTAAACGCTAGTGCATTTGAATAAACACCTAAGTTATTAGTATTTCATAGCGTTCCTAGCACTTCTATCTCAACTACGACAGCGACCAAATAGACGTTGGCAAATATCTGTTTCTACATTACTCCTCTTCAACTTTGGCCAAGGTGACCGATGCAGATGCCAATTAATCTTGAACCGTCATTTCTTATTCATAATTTAGTGGTTTAAGCTCAAATGAAATTGCAGATGGGAAGGTTTGCACAGCCGGCCCTCCCGGGGCACTGTTTATATCCGAATGTCCGGCGATTCTGGAATGTTCCCGGACAAAATTGTGTCGGCAGCAGACTGTCAAGCCCCGACCACAATGTGTGGTATGAGGAAATGTGCAGCCAGAATAGCCGAAAGCATTTTCACTATTTCCACCACCAACACCAACTCGAACGGCATGAAAGACTTGAATGGACGGTTCTAGTGTTTCTATTAATTGTATGGGATTCATATGTCATAGTTTAGGATGCAACAAAACCAGAAGTAAAAGCTTTTATAGCTTACTGGTTCAGAAAACAGAAATTTCTGTTTTTTTTTGGAATTACTAACAAGATGCAAATCCTCAAATTACAATTAGCAAATTTCATCAAATTAATTAATTGCATGGATGCCACACATATTGTTGATTATTTATTGTTATCATTCAAAACTTTTTGATGACAGCAATTTATTTAACTCGTCGCCTAAGAATCTCATCAATGACCACACAGTTACAGCTCGAAAGGTCGTCTTTTTCACTTATATACTACATAAATATGTAAGCGTAACTCCAGGTCAATATCAGCGGTTGGATGGGGTTGTTGTATTTTGATTCTTTTTTATTCGTTCATAAAGATTAGATTTCCAATTGTTGAAATTCTGACATCCTAGAAGGTCAAAGACCAACCAAACAGTCGGACTTAAATCACTTGATCAATCATTTATAGGGATCAATATTAGCTTTAGCATTAGGTAAGCTTGACGACATTGCTTGGCAGTATTATATGACCATTATATTCTGATCTCTTTTCCGTTTCAAACAGTTTGTACTCCAAGTTCTTTGGAAAAGCAAACTTGTAGAGGTCTGAATGTCCAAGTCAGTATACCGAAGTGAGCTCAGAGTCCGCAGTAATCAAAGGCAAATGCCGTGCATAAGTTAACCGTATTAATGGCGTTGTCAAATAATCTACAATTGTATGGATAATGTAAGAACATAGAGTCGACTTCATAGTATCAACTGACCAGAATGACGATGCCATTCTGGCCACCCCATGGCCCTGATAAATGTATTCTAGGCCACATTTATCCTGCCTTTTTTAACCGTTTTTAACTATTTTTATCCGCGAATTGTCCCCTTCCTGTGGGAATTTCAAGATAAATAGTCTATGTGTTAATTCAGAAATCGCACCACAGCTGGTGCGATTTTAGACTTGACAAATTAACGAAACATACCCACTAGTATATACTATACAATACACACTAGCAAACTTTCGCCTCATATCGGTGCGATAAGAAAAACCTCGGTATGTTTTCACAGAGAATAACTGAGAGGAATAAATTTTGTAGTGATATGTGCTGATGGTGGATAGGTGGGTTTGGTGATGTCCTGGCGGAAGGTGGGATGAAAAGTTCTCAAAACCGGAGGTCATGTATGAAAAGATGCATGAATGTAGATGAAGCGAAAAAGGTATGTCAGGAGCGTGGCGAACAAATGGAGATCTGTCGTCTCAGCCTACCCCTCTGAGAAACAATCGTGAAGTCTGTATGTACGTATGGTAATATCATCATCAGCCACATGCCGTCCACTGCTGGACGAGTTCCCCTTCCCCCAATGATTTCCATGATCATTTGGAGGAAAGTCAATAATCGCCATGCTTGGCAGGCGGGTTGGCGATGGCAGTGGTGTTGTGGTTTAACTCACAGACAGCGCTTCTGCCCGTTCTCTGGAGAGTTCCCTAGTCTTACGACCCCCACGACGGGAAAAGTTGGGCTGGGGTGGTGACACATGTATTCTATACGCCGTCACCACACGGCTATGCACTCACGCACGGCATATAGATAGGGCACAATATTCCAACTTACATGTATAATATGAATATGTATTAAAACCTCAATACTTAACGGTAACGTTTATGAACATATACGTAACTTCCCCTCTAATCCTTAAGCACATGTGTTATTGTACAATTGCCTTGCCAAAGCACCTCTAATGGTTCAATGGTCTACCTTAAATGTACAGAACAAACGTAAGCGGATACGTGCAATGTAAGAAGACAACCGCAACGCTAGCTCGAACTGTACAAGACAACGGTACATTTACCCGAATGTAGGCACATACCTATGTCTGCCGCGATTATTGTTACGTAGCAAGGCACTCGTTAAAAACACATTTAGGTACCCATCCAGTCTTGTGTATTTGCCGTGCAAATGTTGTATGTATGTAGTTCTGACTTCGAAGGCAATATATACATACTTCAGGCTTCACTGGCTTTTACGACAAGGTAGGCAGTAATCCCCAAGGACTGACACCTATGTACAGGTAACTTGTCGTTAAGAAACACAGGTACCTACATACCTACTGACCCACAAAACACAGGACCTTCGTTAGCCTATGCCGTGAGTACAACAAAAAAGGATCTAGCAATAAATATATTATTAGGTCGGATAGCCAAAATACTAGGGTGGGCAGTGTCTTTTTGCCTATATGGTGTGCACGCCACTGACATACTTGTACATACACACATACATACACACGCCTGTCTCCCAGGGGGTAGGCAGAAGACTACAGATCTCCATTTGTCACGATCCTGACATACCCCTTTCGCTTCATCTACATTCATACATCTTTTCTTACATGACCTCCGGTTTCGAGTACTTTTCACGCCACCTTCCGCCAGGACATCACCAATCTGGTCTGTATATGTCCTTCTGGGGGCGACCTCTACTCACCCGGCCCATTACATCACCCATATAAATCTCT
>SJJU01008677.1:14004-28505 GCA_012932125.1 Conopomorpha cramerella | reverse complement strand
GGAGTAGAACACCATGAAAAAAAGCTGGACTGCTCCACTGTACCGTTATCCCAGTTACAAAAGTCATGTTAGGCCAAACACACGACTCGGAACCCGTCGAAGGTACGGCACTGCAGGGATGGTAAATAATTTCGCACCACAACCCGACTTGAAACCAAAGCAATCACACAAACACACCGCAAGCAATTTGAACCTTGAGCCGTGTGAAATATGATATAATTTCACTTGCCCTCAAACCAGCCTGATTACAGTTGCCGAGGGCGGGCGGCGCTGGTGGCAGTAGTGGTGTGACTTTCTTTTGTTTTCGATGACGTCAAAGTGTGCATCAAAAGATTGCAGCCAGCGGGGTACGCGTATATTGTAACTGTTGGTTCAAAAAAGTCGTAATTGGATGGAAAACGTAGGTTTAAAAATATTTTTAATAGAAAAAAATGTATCTACAAAATATTTTTCTTCATTTTTCTACACGGAATATGTTGTACGTTTTTCGATTCACAATTTGAGTAACTAAACAAACTCTTTGTACCATAAATAAAACAATGGTGGAAAGGTTAGCACGAATCACAATTTGAAGAGACAATTAATTTCCTTGGAAAGGGGTTAAAAATATTATAGACGCTGAAGGTTAACTTTACAAAATACGGCATCGCTGATTGTATTAATTACGAGAGAGAACACAAGTTTCCACAAAAACGGAATGGGTGGAAATCACAGGGCTGGCTGCAGATGCGACGTGATTAAATTCAGATTAGACAATAACGTTTAAGCTTTCCTCACACAGCCGGCAGAGCGGCAGCGACGCGGCAACAGCGTACTAAAAGGTTTTTAAATGATTTTAAATCATTTGAATGTACCGAGACACGGCACACAGAGCTGCACGACGATTCCCGCCTCCCTACAATTGACAACATTTCATTTTTTTCAAGTGTTTATTTTTTTACATATTATGAAACTATACGAATAAATAGCGTATTTCTTCTTTGAACATAATATTAAATATTAATGTTTTCATTCATAATTTTAACTTTGAAGTTCAGATCACTTATGCGAGTACGATGACGTCACGACAACGGGCTAAATTCATAAAGCCTTTGCTAAGCACTTTTCATTAAAAAAAAACTAAATGTCAGTTCAAACTGTCACTCGAATTCTGGTGGTGTTTGTTTACAAAGTCAACAAAGAAAAACGAATAGTACATAAAAGTAGTTTGTTTTTTCTGTATCTGAAAGCTATTACTATATATTATTACGTTTCCCATTGCGTTGTCCACGTATGTTTCTCGGGGAGACATAAGCACCTTCGCACCACGAGATTCAGCAGCATTGTAGCAGTCGCTATTATGCATATAGTCGAGATAATATTGTCAACTTTGGGCAGATTTCGGTTATCAGCCACTTGAAACCCGTCTTCAAGTTTCATGTCTAAAAAGACTGCGGTGAAAATATTGGAAGAAAACTGAATGCAACTGAATGAATATAAAGAGATTATCAAACGACGACGCAAGCAAACCACAACAACACACAACGACTGTGTTTACGAGGATTGACATGGTATTGACATTACACTGACAGTTTTAGTTTTAGTAAGGAACCAAAGAGTTTGAGCCACGATGACGTAATCGGTTACATCGGTCACTTACGCTCTTTCGGAATAAGCAGGTTTTGTAAGTTAAAATTATGAATGAAAACTCTAATATTTATTATTATGTTCAAAGAAGAATTACACTAACTTTTCGTATAGTTTCATAATATGTAATAAAAAATACACTTGAAAAAAATGAAATGTTGTCAATTCTATACGAGTATGCTGCCACGTCGTAGTCGCGGCTGTGTGGCCAAAGCTTATAAAGAAGAAGATAAGAGCTGAGCTTAAGATTTAAACACATCTCTTTTTCTCCGTACAAACTTTAAATTCGCTATTTCACCCGCTTAGCAATTGGAATTGCAATTAATAATAATTTTCCTCATCTCTCACATCAAAAAGGGAAACTATGAATTATGAAGGTCCAATTTTCTGAAGAGAAGCTGGTTATTTTAATCAGCACAATGGTTGAGTCAACATTTTACAATCTTATGATGTTTGTACGCTGTAACTGTAACGTACCTTTATATAACTTCTCGTCTTAATCTTGGAATTTTCTTCACACCATACAACACCACTAGGTACCTAAAACATTCTATAAAATAGCTCGAGTTACCATAATAGCAGAAAAATAGGGGATAATACGGAGTCGATTGAAAACTGTCAGAGGCCGGAGGCGAGCGCCTCGTACCGACACAAACACGCGAGCCTTTGTACCAACTACCCACATAATGATTGGTCCTTTTCACCACAACACTTCCATTCAACCCGAGACCACGTACCGCTGGCGTGACACGCCATGTCGGGAAATTGTCTACAAAACGAAGTTTACTCGACGCCGTACAATCACCAGCATGTTATTAAATTTGAAATAAGTAAAAAAAATATATAATAGTAAGAGCAAAAATCCCGAGTTGAAATAGATCAGGATGAAACGGATCACTATGTATCTTCATAGTTGTTGGATAACGACGACGGGGAGCTTGTGAAGCTTCACTCATTATACTTTATAGTTACACTGCCATAACTGGTGTAGGTAGTAGTAGGTCATAGATGTACAGGTACCAACGAAATATTTCATACAAAAATTTACGTGCGTGAACTGCAAGTTATCTAACGATAAGCTTAAGGGTTATGACGTTTCCTTTAGTTGAATTCTAACATAATTCGGGGTTAGGCGAACATAATTCGAACATTTAGAACGTAAGAGATAGTCATGTCCTGTCCTGTAGATACTTAAAATCCTTGAATATATTAACAATGTTATCGATCACCAATTAAGTCATTTATTAGGGCCTATAAGAAGTGATTTTGGAGAAGAGTGGTCATTCTAGGGAACGTCTGAGGAATTGTCTTCAAAGGATTCATGGACATAAGTGTATGTATGGTAGCGACTCGCCCCAATGCCCAATAACCCTTTTTCACGTCCCAAATATCCTCTAGACCTTCGTTTACTCCATGCATTGCAATGGTAGGTATAGTTAGTACAATTCTTCATACCTACAGTCTGAGCTAACACGAAATACGCTAGCTAAAAGATAAGCTACATTCCAACAGAATTAAAAACCAATATCGTACCCATTGGCATTCATGAAATCGAAACAGACCACTAAAAAGCGTGATACTTTACATAATATTCGTCGAGCTACACCAAGGACTCTCTCTTCAGCCGGCAAATGCAATAGAGCTTCTACCACCGTCGAAGGCTGCATAAAAGCTGCATAAATCAGAACAGCCGGCGGTACATTAGCGCCCAGTGTTGCTGATAAAATGCTCCTGTAGCACTTGGAGAATAAATACCGTCACCAGCCCGCCGGCAACCGAATGGAAATGAAGTTTTTACCGGATCTTCACTTGGAGATTGTCATCCTGTGTGAGATTGGAACGCTTTGGCCTAGAAACTTCCATGATATTTACGGCCTACTTGTCAGGTGGAAACACTGCAAGATTGAAAGCCTGGCACGTGTTTATTTTTGTATAAGAACCTACATAGTTGTACAGGAGCGCTGCATTTCAAAATCATCATACTTTTTATACTTACTACTATAGTAGTAGCTGAAGAACACGCCAAAATATTTGGAATGTGACAATGTGTACAACTCTATCTGTAAGTGAATAATATGTGTAAAATAACATAGAAACGTCCTTAGGATATAAGGTACATAGATTCTGCCTTAGGGGGTTACCACGTATCGTAAACATACACTGAAAGAAAGCACTTACCCGCCCACAGCCCGCCTCAAATCCACGACCTTCAAATTTTAAGTCCAGCGATATGCCGACTAAACAACAACCCCACTAAATAAAATAATATAAAAAGGCCATACCGCGCTCCCATCGCTTTCTCTGTATACCTAGTTTTAACTGGAATATCATCAATACCTTGAATAGACCAAGAACAACAGACACACGCAGAATCATTCAGAATTCAATTATTTCTGCGTCCATCAAAGCGAGCCTGCTGAATATTTCACACGCAGTAGGTACAACGCGTTCAGGAGAACCGACACAAAAGCTCGTTGGGCTTGCGTCATCTCAATTGAATATGAATGTAAGATCCAACTTGCAATACGTTATGTTAGTATGACTGGGCGTCTGTCCACGCCGGCAGCCACTTGTCACCAAACAAATGTGACTAGAGGGATTTATGGCATAGAGAAATGACCAACTTTTTGGGTGAGCTTTCGTGTACGGTGGCCCGACGGATTAGCAGACAAATATCCACATAAGAGTACATATGAAATTGATTATTACCAGTAAAACGGCGTGTGGCACATGCACGAGGGAAACCTGGTTATAGAAATAACCAGAGATTATACAATATTAAGTACAAAACAAGAATAAAAATATTTATGTGTTGCATTTAAAAACAATGCAGATAACATTTCCGTTGGATAATTTTGTCCCTGTTCGCTCGGCATTCGCGATACAATCCATTTCCTGGTGACTGGATTTCGTACTGCTACCGAACTTAAGTAATTTCAGCAAAAAACGATTCGCCACCTCATAAATATACCGTGAGGGGAAAAGTTCATCAGGGTTTATTAGTCAGCTGACTGTCTGGGGTGAGTCATGGCGCCCCTCGTCGCCGCACTACTGCACGCTTAGCATACACGCGTGTACCCGTCTTGTCTCGAAGCGCCACCTCTTTCTATTGCCCGTATCCTCATACCAAAAACGTCTAGACTTACAATACAAAACTGAAGTTTAAAATAAAACGAGACGATAGAACGAGATAACATAGTCGGCATGTGGGTGTGAGATTTTTTGAGTTTTTTAGCAAACTGTCTGTGAATTAGTGGTTAAAGTGAGAGTTTGAATCCAGAAATACATGAAATTCCATGCATTTTATTTGGAAAGAGACAAGGTGCACCTAGCACCTTCGGATCCAGAAGTACATGAAATTCCATGCATTTTATTAGGAAAGAGACAAGGTGCACCTAGCACCTTTAGTCTGGGTCCGTGTCAAAGTAGTAAAACTTAGCGTTTGCATGCATGCATTATTCTGATTCGTCCGGTGATGCAGAGGTAGCAGCTCGGCCTTTCACCCTAAACGTGGAAATCTTTCTATTTGTCTCGACTCTATCAGTATGACATCTCTGGCACACGCAATAGTAAGAGATGGATGGCGCTTTGAGACAAATCTACGCATGTATGCTAAGCCTACTTCGTCTGTTTGATCAATGGGTATATTACATTGCCTGACTCATGTGTCCAATGGAGAACAAAACAAACATGACGATTTCTGGAGACAATAGAACAAAACCAGAGAGCAAATACATTATGTGAATAAACAGTTTTGTTACAAGATGTGACTGTGTCTACGGAATACCCGCCGCCGTAGCGACACACTTCTGGTAATAGAGTTTAAAAAAAAATTTAAATACTGATTAACCAGAAATTTACAAAACAGTCGAATATGATCCTTCTGTAAATGAGCGATTAGCGTTTTTTAAATGACAACAATTACTTCCGCGTATTCCGCGCGCTGTAAGAAGCCCATTTTGACAGGTGTGAGGTTTTGACGTTTGTTGGCATAATTATCTAACAAAAAATCTACTCATTCGATTTAGCGTTTAATCGATGATGCTTATTAAATAAATATGAACGATTTACCTATTTTTAAGTTACTACTTACTGATGATTAAATTCTAAGAAACAATATATCTACCAAATTACTTACCGACAAATAACTGACTTATAAAAATATCTAACTATTCACGTCGAATCTTCGATTAAAAAACCGTCATAAAAATAACGTCACTAATATTGAGTGACAAAGATCGTAAAAGAACTAGAACGTCTAAATCATGAACGCCGTACATTTTTAGTCCGTTATTTCCGTTCTACATTTTTTTATGTGTCAAAATGGGCTATCGTTTAATCTTGTGATAGATTGCTTCTAACTTACTACATAATCTTTTGTCACTACTATTACTAAAAGAGTTAAGTATCTAACTACTACTATAGTTTCTGCTAAGAACAAAGTATTTCGTTTTTTCTATCTTCAATCTTCCATCGGCAAATTCGTCCGTTTTACGCAGTTCAATAACGAATAGTTTCAATCTGTATCAATTATTAACTTGTTCAAGTACTTCTTTTTATAGGTTGTCATCTAGAAAATGGTATCATTATCACAATAATAATTATTATAAATCTGTCTCAAGTTCTACTCTAAGCCTAACCCAATCTTTAATAAGCTTAAATATAAAAAAGTTTAAAAAAAAACATTTATACCCTAAAACGTTCAGGATCAGAGTCATTACAGTAATCAACATTATCACAAGAGAATGTCGCCGCCGGTCAATTGTCGGAGGTCATCGAGTTGTGTTAAAAGGTGTCTATTGGCGCCCAACCGCGCGGCGACGGAAGTGCGTCAGGGCGGGCGGCGCCCACCGCGGCGTTGCCCGCCTTGTTAATTGACATTCCTACGACCTCTGTTACCATCAGTCAGTATATATTTTGTTTTATATTTCAGTAATATTTTCATTTGTAAAGTAAGAATTTGAAAATGTTGATTTTTATATTTATCTGACGGGGTGTTTGGTGCCTACTAGACGAATATTTTTTTTTCTTTCCTTCTTTATTGAACTGTAAAAGAACATGTGCTTTACCAGTACGTACTGTTAGGTGACTTTATTCTACTATGAACCTACTACGAAGGAAAATTGATTTTTAGGAATTGTGACACCTAAGAGTATAATGTACAGTCAGCCAAGAACCTAGTCTACCCTAAGGTTGAAACTAATACGAAGGTCATTAGACATTAAGGCTCATTGTTCACTTGTCACAATATAAAAAAAACTACCTTATTGATCTTTTCGTGACACAGTCGTTGAAGTGTGATCAAAACTGATAGACGACTTTCTTGGCCAACAGTACTTATAAAATGCAGCTTTTTGTATTTTTTCGGTATTAACCTAATTGTATACTCACATTAGCAAACAGGACAACAAGTAACTGCGCGGGATACAATTTCTACGCGTCGGAGGCGCGGAGGATATGCTGAAACAATACGAAATGTATTTTATAGGTAACTTATAGACAAAACTTTAACACTTTCATGAACATTCGATTTAAAACAATGTATGATAAGATTTATTATTATCACGTCGATAAGCGGGATGTGTCTCCAAAATAGTTAAAAATACATAAATACCACTTTACTGTGTCTTGTGTCTTCGTTGTAAAAGTTAGTTATTTTTAAATACAGTGTTCAAATACGCGTTTGACCACCATCCTCGCTTGTGTTAAGCAGCGACGTGGTCTACGATGGAGCACACTTGCTCAATTTAGGTACCTATTTACGCGTGACTTGAAGAACTCCAGACTACTGCGCAGGAAACACAGACTCCGGCAAGTTATTCCACATACGAAAGTAGTGCAAACCGCCAGGATGTGTAGAAAGTATGTTCTTCTCAAATCGGTAAACTACGCACAATAATGGGGAATTTTCAGGATCCTTGTTTCTTTTAGCTATGATATAGATGGCGCTAGTTGTATTAGGGGGGTACGTCAGTAATTTCAACGAAATCACTGACTTCAAGTAGTCAGTATTGAAGGTGACGAAATTTGTTTTATTGTTTGTTTCCATATTACAAACCCAAACCAAACACAAGTAGACTTGCAAGCCGCTCTCAGCTTTCAATCTGTCTCTTTTCCACCAAAATGAATGGAAAATGATGTTCTTCTGGATCCAATCTGTCACTTACTACTGATTTGACAGTTTTGATCCAAATATACCCTGATACGCAGAAAGGGACAGAAGATATTTTCTCTTACTCTTTCACTCCTACACGTTGTCCGTATTGTTGTCTCGTTTTATTACAAACGTCAGTTTTGCATTGCAAGTCTAGTTGTTTTTGGTCTGAGGTGACAAAAGTGTCTGAAGTTTGAATAACTTCCCCAAATAATAAAAGAACGTACTAAAATATAACTTACAAGTCACCCGGGACTACTAGCGACATCTAGTTAAGACATTTTGGAGTTTGATAATTCCCCATTCTAACCATAAAACTAGGTTGCTTCCTACTGTTAGTGTAGGAACAAAAACAATAGTCTGAAAAAACACTTAATATTTCAGCGGCGGCGACGTGAAAGTATTTAATTAAGCATAACGGCCGTCGGGCGCGAGGACGTGACGCTCCCGTGCCATGGCACCGGGCGCGGGAAGTGTGCCGGTGACGTCATCGCTACGGCTGATAACGAATCATTTCATCTAGTACTAGCTGACCCGGCCAACGTTGTTTTACAAGTATACCCGACGCGAAGTCTCCGCAATGTGGTCGTCATGCCCCAGAAGGGGGAGAGTTGGCAACGAAACAGGGACGGATAAAGATAATTTGTATGGAGTCAAGAAAACGTGTGCGTTGAAAAGAGGCAAAAGCAAGTAGATGCGCACGTCTCCAGAGAATGGCTCGTACAGAGAGAGGCAGGTAGGTAGGGCTTGGGTGGTGGTGGGATTATCCCTGAATTGTATAAGTATACCTTATTAACAGTCCCTACCAATCCTACCCTACTCTAACATACATATAAACCTCTCTTAGGAATCACTCCGTTTATGAAAAGAAACCGCATCAAAATCGCGCGTAGCGTAGTTTAAAAGATCTAAATATACAAAGGAACGGACAGCTATTTTATACTATGTTATGAGCGAAGGCAGCTAGTGTATTAATACAAATAAGTAGTACTAGATGTACCCTGGCTGTGTTATCCGCAATTTATTCCGTTCCCCTGGGGAAATTCCGGATAAAATATAGCCTATGTGTTATTCCGATGCAAAAGCCATATTACTATAATAGTTTTTGCGTGAAAGAGTAACGAAAATTCAAACATCGTTATATACGACTAGCGGACGACCCGCGAATCACATTCGAGAAGATTCAGTAATCATTTCTATTCGAAAGTACTACACCACCAAGTTTACGAACCATAAGTCCACAATTAACATATTTCTCATATACATCCCTCCGGTTAGTCCGATCTTCCAAACTAGAAAATCCAACCTGGGTTGGATGATAGGAATATAAATGTTTTTATTGTTCTCCGATTTTCCAACTTGTTAATGTACATTCGAGTACATCCAGTACGTCCACTCGAACAATATGCCTAATGTACGTAACATTGTAATGACCTATTTTTGGTAAAAAAATATTTTTTTGTACGGTGAAGGACAACATCGTGATGAAACACCCGCACACCACAAGGTCTGTGAACCCTATAACGGCGATGGGCTCACCTCCGTCACGTTGGGTTAAATACGCTTGGTGAACCGTGGGTACTTGCATTAGCAAGTGCCTCTGCCTACCCCTCTTTGGGATGAAAGGCGTGAAGTGTATTTATTTTTTTATTTATTTTTAAATATTTTTTTCTTAATAATTTATTTACATTGTGTCTACAAATATCCCTCAAGGGATGAATTTAAAAAAATCCTGTCTTATAACACAATAAACATCATATTAAGAATCCCTGTGCAAAATTTCAGCTTTCCAGGGTCAAGGGTTTGGGCTGAATGTTGATGCGAATGAATCAGTCAGGACTTTGAGTTTTATATATGTAGAAGATTCAGGTACTTAACCCCGAAAATTTTAAAAATATGTAAGACCGTAACAATACCAGCGCTGATTCCTTGAACGCAAATCATTCCGTCACATAAACAACACACTCAATAAATCACACTCAATACCCGACTTCATTAGGACGTCAAATGGGTTTGCTTGAAGAAACCGGAGTCAAGACAATCCTACACCTTCCACTTATATTCAAAAAGTTTTAATTTGTCACCGTTCACCTTCTTCATTCTCCATACGCTGATGGGCAAAGATATATTTTCTCTTAAAGTATAAAACCTGTACCACAACTGAATTCTTTTATCTTCTTTAAAATACGTAGGTATTTCATCGCATTATTCACCATTGTCCTTACTCTTTCGTCGCGCCCGAGACATTTCCTAATATCATTTAGACGGCATCCAAGGGTCGGTTCTCTATTCACAATTTACCTGCGAGACTGAATAAAGAGCTGAAGATAAGGACTAAAGGTCGCGCGAAGCTTTTATACTAGGACATTAAATGATTATGCATTTTAGGTAAGAAAATGTCTAAACCCTAATGGGTTAAAAAGTGATGTGGGTTTTAAAACACAACAGCAGTGCAAAGAGGGTCATTAACACACGGTACATAATTATTGTACCAGTCTATCTCGTTCGTACTTAAGTCGAATGACAGAGACAGCATTGTATGTTTTTTTTATCATTACGAACAAGCGTTTGACCACCATCCTGCCTGATGTTAAGCAGCCATGTGGTCTACGTTGGAGCACACTCGGTCATTAGGAAATGTCGCATTTGGAAATGCAAAAATCTTAAAATTCTAAAAGAAAAATACTACAGATGGACACAATGAAAAATACATTGATTTCTAAAGGAAGCTAAAACACGTTAATATTATCATGATCCTTAATATTAACGAATGGTAAATGTTATCATTTTGAAGTTAAATAAATTAGCTATTTACTTATATTAGGTACCTAAATGTAATCATCAAAATCCCCTACTTGAACCTAAACCAGATAATGCAATAAGTATTATCGTGTACAGTCAATTAAATTTTGAATAGGAGGAATACACTGTAGATACTAATCCTATTTCGCGTGCTATAAATCAACTACGGGCTACAAAACGTAATTTGTATTTGAATTACTCTCTTGTAACACCACAATATTACTTACTCCGCCACGGTACTGATGAGAGACAGCATAAAGCATATAAAATTACGAAGTAACAAGGGTCCGATGTTACAAGTATCATAAACCCGCTCGTAAACAAAGGGATCTGATTTTACATGTTTGCCTACTTCGGCAATTTCGCGATATCCGGCCTAAGGCCCGAATAGAATTTGGGACGGATTTCTCTTCATAAGCACATCGGGGATATATTGCTGGGCATTTGCGTTTGTAGGTATTTGTATTTTGCAGAAGCTCAAATGAATCGGGGATTATGGTGCCGACGCTGAGCGGACTCATTTAAAGATAACCGCTTTAAGAAGTTACTTGATTGCGACACCGAGATACACACTTCTTTAATTGGCTACGACACAATTTTTTAGTCTGTGGATAAGATCACATACCTTTGAAGCATATCTCTTTTGCTTCGAATGGGGAAATTTCATTGACGTTTTTCTGACAGATTTTCCAAACAAAGTTTGACATTAATGACAGTTCTCCGCCCGAAAATCTGTCAGAAAAACGTCAAAGAAAATTCCCCATTATTGTGGCTAATAATACAATCATCATCAGTCACATGACGTCCACTGCTGGACGAGGGCCTCCCCCAATGATTATCGTGATCAGTTGGAGATAAAACAGGGTATTTAATCCCTAAGTATGGAAAATGTGTAGGTAAATATGTTATTACTAACATAAGCAAACTATGAAAATGTAGGCAGTGTTGGGGTCCAATCACGAAATCAATTATAACTTCATGTAAATTCAAAACTTTAGAATAATAAATGCAGAGCAACAAAATCAGACCGCTACAATTTATTATTACTTTAGCACGAAATACCCAACTCGCTACGTAATTCTACAAAGTTGTGGATAAATTTATAATCAACATAACAACATAATTCTCAATCTAAGTATTATTGTATTTAAAAACTCGTCTTCTAAATTATTCGAAAGAATAACAAACGCATCAATACGAATTTATTAACAAAAATGTATTAGCATCATCTGTACGAGTATATGGAACAAACTCCTTTGGACTTTATTTTAATCCACTCTAAATAGACAAATAAAACTTAACGTCATTTTGACTTATCAAGGACCAATGACGGCACAATAATTTGATAGCAATAAATGTCTAATTAGTTTTTTAAACAATGTTTCGTCTCAGGACATCACTAATCTGGTCTGTATATGTCCTTCTGGGGCTACCTCTACTCACCCGGCCCATTAGATCACCAAAATGTTAATTTTGTACAATTCACTTGGTTATTAGTACATGAAATTGAAGTAGGTAAAAAGACTGAAAATGTCCGTGCCGACGAAGTTCCACCGGTCAGCTAGAATCCTCTTGAAACCTCAACAATACACTTTGTCGTCATACCAACTCAAATTGTTTGCGAAGTATGAAATTCTGTGTTGAAGTAGTTTAATTTGATCTAGGTATTAAGTTGCAGTTTAATGCATAACTGGTTCGTCGCCGTGCCCGGTATGAGGCGGATTAACCCAGTTATAAGGGGTTATTCCCGGCTTGTTTACCCACTATATCCGAGCTCTAAAGGGCCTCTCGGAATATCGGTTATGAATTTAACTGGGACGCCCGATAACTCCGCCACTGTTGTCGCAGTGAACAGTGCTCAGCTCGTTGCAGACTCGCTTCGGACCGTTTCGCTTGCAGATTAGGATTACAATACGAATGTCTACCGGGTAGGAATGTTGTTGCGCTCAAATGAGCAACGATAGAACTATTCATTGGTACTACAACAATGAAATACTTACACAAAGAAAGAAGTGCTCTCTACTCCGCTTTGGGATTGAAAGACAAGAAGAGAATGCTTTTCATCTATACATGTAAAAGAAAGTCGTGTTAGTTCCACTACTTCTAACTCAAGAGCGGTTGAACTGATTTGGCTGAAAATGAATGGGGACGTAGCTTAGAACCAGGAGAAGGACATAGGATACTTTTTATCCCTTTCCTGTGGGACGCGTCAATATATAGAAGGCGTTATAGTTTTAATACTGAAACTACGCGAATGAAATCGCGGAGCGTCCACTAGTATTTCTATGTAGGAAAAACTAAAGAAACACCACCTACAATAATTTGTTGGTGAAAGAAAAGGGATAGAGACAAACTAAAAAGTAACTTGTAAAGACAGTCTTTCAACACATTTCAAAAGTTTCATATCAAAGTTCTATACCGATGTTATACCGCTTTTATAAGAGGTGAAAGTTATGAATTACATATTTGTTCAACTAAATAATAGGAGACAATGTTTTACTCAATGATACCCTAGGTAAAAATATGGACAATGATTGGGATTAGGTATAAACGTAGAATGTAGACAAGGTATTTCTAAACACAGCATCAAAAATGACTGTCTTATTTTCTATTGCGATTTAACACGTAGCTCAAGTTGTATAAAAAGAACATCATCATCAACAACTTTCAATTTACATTTGAAAAACAAGTAATCAAGGTATTAACAATGGAAAGCCTCAAGAGGAAATCGCTTAAGATGTGAAAGCTCTATCAATCGGCTATTTTACCGATTACGAGTTTTTCTCCTTTTGCCAACAAAGGCGGTTTGGTTTCGGAATCGTCTGTAGAGCACATTTTTTTATCACAAAGAACCACCTCCCATTGTCGCGCCCTCCTCCCTAGAGGTGGCATTGTACTCCACCACGATAATCGAATGGTATTAATGATCGATTAAGCAGAAGTACTCGATCATCGAAGAAATCCGACAACATCGAGTATCAGATTTCATTTGGTGCATTGCTATGAGAATTCTCTATCTAGCCTGACTGTTTGAGCTACGTTAATAAGCTAAATCTTTGGCGAATATTTAAAATTTGATGCAGTACATAATTGTGTTCATTTACATTTGAGGCTCAACAAACGACTGTTGATAAATTACAGCTGTTCATCTCTGCAAGATATAATCCCAAAACTCATTCCGTCTGAGATTTTCTTTTCTTCAGTATTAAATCTGTGTGATGTATCACAGTTATCTCACTTGTTGACTTCCCTTGTTTAATTTTTCTGCATTATTCGCCTTTGTTCAGAAGCGCGCGATTCGGGACGTATACTACAAAGAGCAGTGCCATTTGTTACGAATAATAAACGAGTGAAACTTTCATCTATGACATAAACGAAGACATTGCGAAATTTCTTTTTATCGCTGTTTACGCCATTCTTAGTTGTTCTCACGCGTCATTTTGCTGAAATTTTACTGAAACTCTTTCTGAAAATTGCACAATGTTACAGATACTTGGAATCTTGCGCAACAAACTACTTCTTCTTAAATGTGTTATTGGAAAAAATAAAGAAGATAATGTTGTTAAATACATTGAAGTGAACCAATTTGTTTTGAAATAAATATTAGAACGGCATCCTCGATATTTTTAACCTCTTAATCCGAATTAGCAATCGGCAAAGAAACACAATCAAGAAATTGATCTACCTTGAAAATTATGTTAGAAACCCATTAGAGTATACAAACCCATTTAAAGTACAGTGATAAAAATGTTACTCGCGCTAATCAAACTATTAAGTAATTTATTTACAGTTGACGCTGCAATTTGTGCTTTCTCCGAAGCAGTTGCCGATCTAACTTCAAGTTGCTAACTTCAGAAAACGGTGCTCTGAAGCCTCGTAGTACCGACTATTCCACCCCAAAAACTTAAAAACACATAAA
>SJJU01008677.1:0-12942 GCA_012932125.1 Conopomorpha cramerella | reverse complement strand
CAAAAGCGACTTCCTATGGCAAAACAAATGTTTGCCGAGACACCTAGTAATACAATAAATAAATGAACAAAATATAATAAATACGTGTTACTCAGAAATACATACATAGATAAGTCAAATAACAAGTCTCCCTCCTGTTCTAATATACTATATAATACAAAATAGTCGGGTTTCTCCTCCTGACGCTTAACTCCAGAACGCAAGAACGATTTCACGTTTTGAATTACCGTTGGAAAGGCCTCGGGATCCGTGAGTTTATGAGAAAAATTCAGGAAAAAAAATTCAACAGAAAAGCGGGTAACGAAAAGAACCGCATCTGGTGGTAACGTATTAGTTACGGCAAGTTACACTTGTGACTTGTGAAATTAAACAGCGCATTGTTTACCCGCCTCGCGGAAAGGCGCAGGCGGCAGCTTCACAGGAGCACTGGGCGGGCGGTTTAGTGGAAAACTTGACTTCTCTCTCGCTGAATCAAAGGTGTTCCATGAAGTTAGCAAAAGCAGGAAACTTCAGAAACTCCTGTCGGAATAAGTTGGATAAACATTACAAAACGTTTGTATTAGGGAAATTGCTCTACTGATCACTGAAATAGCATTAGGCGACAAGATAATCAGTGATAATACAGATAAAAAGTCACCTGATATTCTTAGTTTTATTTTACTACTAGTGGACGCCCCGCGATTTCATTCGCGTAATTTCAGTTCTTCATACAAACTATAACGCCCTCTATATAGCGACGCGACCAACAGGATCGGGGTAAAAAGTATCCTATGTCCGTCTCCCAGTTCTAAGTTACCTCCCCACCAATTTTCAACCAAATCGGTTCAGCCGTTCTTGAGCTATAAATGGATTAACTAACACAATTTTTTTTATATATAGATTGACATGTCTTCCCTTTCTCTTTTAAATTTTTTATTTATTGTGAACTACCATTACAATAGCATATTAGCTTTTAAGTTAGTAAGTGTCGTCACTTTTAAAAACTATATAATAATTCCACACTAGAATACAATTTTCAATAAGGGTCTTGAGCGTTAATAAAAAAACCGAACAATGACCATCGATGACCCTGCAGCTAGCATGGAGCACCCTCCACTCTATCCACCCTCGTGCAAGCTTCACCCTTTCCCAGATAACATCGCCGATATACTTGCATATTGGCTACTTAACTCTATGACTTAGAAGTCATGCTAAACTAGAATTTTCTTTTTAAAAAAGAACACCGTCTAAATCTCAAGCAAATCCAGAATAATGGGGACAGGGCAGGCAGTAAAGCTCAAACTGGGACAACTACGTAATTCAAGCGAACTAACTGCAGATAAATTTGTGTAAAGACCAAGATACCAGGATTATTGGAAGATGTTGCCAATATTCGGATTATTTCATTGGTCGGGCCCGAAAGCCTGCAGAGGGGTTTCATAACGGCATGCTAGCGATTAATTGCACCACCTTACCGGGATCCCGCACAAACATGATGATGAAACTTGAATCAACGAGGCATCTCCGGGTCCTCAAAGACCACCTCATCAGTTGAGGATTGCGACAAATACCTTCCCCTCAGATTAATTAATATGAAATCTCTAAGTTCAACGAATTTCTAAACCTGGACAGGTATACAAGGACTTGTTAAGTTATGGTTTTAAACTATTTATTAAGTCTACTTACTAAATACACACATCAAAAGTGTCTAGGGATCAAGAAGATTTGTAGCTTTAAATCAAATCTAATCTTCTGGATTGTTCTCCTTCCTAATTCCCCATGCCTGTATCAATGACTTATCACCATGCTTTGATCATAAATTATGAATGAATTAAGTTTTTGTAAAATATATTCTTGATTGCAATCTTCTAAAATGTACTTGATCTCTAGACATTTTATGTTACAAACATTCAGACGACAGACAGATCTTAATTCTCACCTTTTAACTAGGCAACTCCGCGCATTTTTCTAAGTACTAACGCAAATTACTCTCCCCCTTTTAATGCCATTATTTATTTTTATGTCGGGCAATAAAGTTGCATTAGCGTAATTATTCAGTGACATGAACGCGACAATCGCTGGATGATTATGAGATAGCTTCCAGAATTTTCTGAGCTATCGCAATCATTTTCATATTAACGGGAACTTTGGTACTACGTTTTGAGCTGGAAAAAGTATGCTTTATATTTTAATAAAACGTTGTAATGTGACTTCTTTGTGGCTGATTTAGATAACCTTTTGGTTCTTTTTCTTTAATAGAAAAAAATGTTTCCGTAACGATCAATGGCACTTCACAAAAAGTGGTTATCATACAACCATCAACCATTACATCCTGCCAAAAATTTACACGAACACGTAAAAAGAAACACGATATGTGAAGACTTTGTAAAACCTACCGGGTCGGTAATTCAATTACTTTGTGTATCATGCTTGCAATATGTGCAAAATCAGAGCAATATACGATAATAATAGTGCTGATTTACATTTTGCCACAGATCACGCGCTGTTTATTATTGCAGACCTTGACTCGGTCCCTGAGCCCCACACTACGGGAGCACGGCACTTCACTCGGCAATAAACGGGTTGCCACTTTATTTCCTACTTAAACAACATATCGCGACTCGAATGTTCCGTTTTGTTCCCACCCTATAGTTCCGTTTCAGTTGACTGTAACTTTACAGACAGGGACAGATGAACATTTTCCCAAAACGTGTTCTTCTGTTATCGGGAGTAGACCTTCAAAACGGCAGCGGCAGTTCACCGGGTACCCATTATAACGCTACGTGAGCCACATTTTACGAATATGAGACAGCACGCGAACGACGCATCTGTATTCAAAACTTGTAATAACAAACATTGCAAACGTGGGCAATTATTCATTCTGGGCTTAATGTGACGCCATATCGGAGCTTGATTGATAATTGCGCAGAAAATGGCTCATGGATGTACAATACAAACAACGAATAGCATTAAATGGACTTGTTACCGTATAACCACATCATTGGTGTTGTTTATCTCACGGTCATGACTTGTTAGTCATAATCTAGTTAGATTGTAAACCCCCATACGAATAAACGCTCGTGTCAGCTGCAACTGGTTATCCTGTATTTAACATACAACTGACAAGTTACTGCAGCCCTAGCATGCACGTCAAAAAAGACACGACATGACACGAACAAATAAGCGCTATGATTGGCTGCTATGTCACACAGCGTGCGGCTTAGCTTGTTTCAAGCAATCGCTGTGCCTGGTATGTCTTGTCATTTCTTTCTTGGAGTGCTTTGCTAAGGGGGCAGGTCACATACATCACCGGAATTATTTCTAAAGATGTAAATACCAGGTTCTTCTAACTCAATATCATTTACAATTAATTTCAAAGACAAGTTCGAGCTTACCTTTGTTATTTTACTCGACTTTCACCATTTTTGTGATAACAAAGGATGTGGAAGTTCATAAGAATGTCTTCCATTAATTCTTTGAAAAGGCTGTTCTCGAATCCCTAGTTTAACAGTATCCAGACAGTTTACAGTCAATAAGTTTTTCACGATTC
Source organism: Conopomorpha cramerella (assembly GCA_012932125.1). NCBI lineage: Eukaryota > Metazoa > Arthropoda > Insecta > Lepidoptera > Gracillariidae > Conopomorpha > Conopomorpha cramerella. Next base: position 9,413 of record SJJU01008677.1, on the reverse strand, counting down.
CTTGGTCCAGCGAGACTGGGGCCAAGCGATTTAAAATCTATTGCAGCCGAGGCACCCGGTGAAATACCGACTTCGTACACCGAATTTTAATAACATTCCCGGAGCTAACCGACTTCGATTATCCGGGAATCGGTAGGCAATTCCCGGAAACTTTTTAGTAGACTTTAGAATTGTTTATTGAACACCTGCTACCGCTGCGCTACGATACTTAAGGACGGGATGAAACTTTTCACCGAGATAAAAGTATTAATGATGTAATTTATAAAAAAAATATTAACAGTAGGTATTGAATCGATCATACCAAATTGATGCGATGGAAAACTACATGAAAAAAAAATATCGTAACATTTTTTTTTTCGCTACGAATTTAAACATTTTAAACAGAATATACACTTGAACTAAATAAATACTCAAACACACATTTAAGTATGTAATTCACGTTGTGGTACCAAGCGAATCATGAACCTTAAATCATAGCTAGGTGGGCTGGTTTAGCTCATAGCCGAGCCTCGCTAGAGTTATCCGCTTCGTGAATAAAATTAATGAGTTGGTTTTCCCGCCAACCATTTTGACAATCAATTGTGAGAGTATCACGGTCGGGAAATCAAAGGGAAACTTACGCAATCATGAATTGGGTACATAGCTTTAAACTTCAATTATTAATTTGTTTAACAGCCTGTATAAACGCTATTCGAGAGAATGTTTCGCTGTTCAAATGGCGTAATGTTTTCAGGTCTTTATCGAGAATAGGCTTAAATATGAATTTATTATGACTGTGCAAAGTTAAATAGTTTTTCATTATTCACGTGGGCGCAATAAACAATGTGCGTGAATAAAAAATAAAGTGCAGGTAGTTATTATTATTGTAGTATTTTTGCCACGTTCACATGTTTTGTACTTTTAGAACACAAAGGCGAAGATTTTTCTAATACATTTTGCTGCGAAAGTATGTTGTAGTCAAAGAAATGCATAGAAGAGACGCCACCGCCAACGCATTCAAATAAAAAGTTTTCAAAATAGGTAAATAGTACAAGATAACATATTATCATGCACTCTAATCGGTACCGCGTGTTCATCACTACATTTGAAGTTCCTCGATCACTGTACGTCTTTCTAAGTCGACCTCTATCCACAATGACTCCCCAATAAAATAAATTAATACTAAATATTTGTTAACCTTTGTTACTACAAATCGTTAAATCATTTTTTAAAGAAACGCGCACTGACATGATATTAAATGTTTTAAACGGGTATTATAGCGCGAAGTTTAACCAAAGATAAGCATTCAGCTTACCTTCGTTTTCTGCCCGACGTTTCGACACAGTTACATGTGTCGTGGTCGCGAGCGAGTCAGCTCGCGCTATAAACCCGTTTTAAACATTTAATACATATCGTTAATTTTACTACACATTTAAATAATTAGGAAGGTGCATAGAATGTGTACTAAATATATTTATTAGATAAACTAGACCTCGCACTAAAATATTACTAAGAATGTCCAGACTCTAGACTTACATCTTGAATCGCGTGGCGCATTATTCATGTTACTTGTACGTGGAAAGTCACTCTACCAACACTTCTGGGAGAAGATACCATTAATCTTCAGGCGATGCTGCCCCACAATTTGTTACTTGGACAAAGGGACATCATACTGACTACAGACACGTCCACCTACACAAACTGTTTTGCCAAAACCTCTTTTGCTGAGAAAGTATTGTGGGAACGGGGACCATTTGAAAGTGGTAAAAAGTAAATAAACCAGGAATACTATATAGAAACAAAGCTCAGTGCAGTGTGTTGATGGGTAGGTATTGGATAAATGCAATTCCAGCTTGTGCGGAGAGGCATGGATTGAGTGCTGATGTATTTATCTTTTGTTTCGAATAAACCATTCAGACTACGTTGTTATGAAAATTTATTTATGTAATATTTTTGTATGGCTCTTTATTCATTCTAGGAATATTAATGGTATTACAACTCCAAGAAGTAACTTGTATAATTTTAGAGAATTATAAATCTTCGCATATAACACGTTAACTTTACCCCGGCGTTTTGCGAAATTTGATCCGTTTCCGTGGGAATTTCGAGATAAGTATTATTTAATAGCCAATGTGTTAATCCAGGGTGTCACAGCTAACCACATACCAAATTTTGATTCTTGGACGCGTGTTTTCCCACGGTCCAATCTGAGGTGGATTTTCTAGGGTACATATTCGGAATAAGCAAAAAAAACCTGGAACTTTAACACACTGACAGCCCCTGACTGTACCACTATACGTATAATTCATGCCAAAAAGTTTACACCCCCGGCTTTACTTCCACCTCAAGATTAATTGCAATAATCTGCGTAGTTCCAATACTACGCTCGTAATGGATTTTTAAACGGACTTCCATTTATAACAGTTTCAGAATCTACATTTTTATTCATTTTTTTTTGTTCATCGTAATTACTGTAATGGTTCATTTTAATTAAATTCCACAGATTGATTTACTGGCTTGAGCAACTGCCGGTATCCAAGGAACCTCATCATGCCTTTCATCGCGCTTTGTGCTATGCTACTGTTTATTGTATGTAATCGCACTTAAACGATGAAGTAAACTTATTCGATTTGATTCGATTCAACTCGTAAACCGCAGTGTAAGGCAGCACATCACAATATTTAGACTCTTCTTCCTTCTTACACTCTTCTTCTTGCATCGCCATCTTCTCGTCCTATAAGACCGTGTTAAGCATACATACATATACAGGGTGGAAAAAAGTTATGGGCCCTGGAGGGGAACTGCTTTAAATCCTTTAGTTAGCTCATTTTACTGAAAGGAAAGATTCCTTTATTTTTAAAAAGAAACAAAACTGAAATAAAACATTTTTAAAATTTTGCTAATATCAACCGGGAATCGAACCAACTAAAAATTAAAAATTAACGTACTACAACGAAATAAGACGCAATCTTCAATATATTATTATGGATTAACTTAGAGAAGTATGCAAACCTTAATATGCGCTCAAGCATCATTCCCGGCAAGTGGAAACTGTGCCAGGTTAGCAACTATCAGTAATTCATAGTTGGCGTTAACACTAACATTGCTTCTTTAAACTTCATTATAATACCAGCCTACTTCTACTGCACGTCAGTTCACCTTATACTGGTTCCGTGACGATATGTCAACCTCATGTCATACGTGTATGTGGTCGCATTGTCGTCGCAAGGTTGAGAAACCATGAACCGCGGTTTCGAGCCGGGCTGCGACTCTGTCCTGGTTTCAACTAGTTCCCAAACTATCACGACCGCATTACGCATCTACCGAAATTAATACGTGCAAGTACGAACGCTATTGACAACCAGTGCATGATTCAGAACTAGTCTTAAGATTTTACAAAGAGACAGTATGCTGTAGTAATATCCCGTCACAACAATAATAATAAACTATGTGTGTTTGCGGTTACACTACAAAGGCGCTGCTCGCACTTTTCCGCTAGTCATGTATGCCCAATTAAACTACCAACTTGCTAAAACTATAATACATAACTTTCCCAACGCTACCAACTTGACGGGAAACGATTAGCGTTTTGGGAAACAAAATGGGTCGGGCAAGAATTAATTTCGGACCCGTTTCAACTGGAGGCGCAGGTTGTTTACCGTCCGGTGTGATTAATAGATTTCAACTTCCCAATAAATCATTTGTACCGATAAATTTCCACATAGCGCCGCGGCCTGGTAAAAAAACATTCCCCAATATTTCAGAGTTTTGTAAACAGCCAGGTTTAAAAACAAATAACAATACAAAAGTAAGGAAAACAACGCGGTTTCGTAGAAAAAGGTTTATTGAGAAATATCCATGTCTAGAGAGTCGTCTTGGAAAATCCCTCATTGAATAAAGGCTAATTTGTATTCAAATGCAGAAAAAGCCAGCGGAAAGCGCACCTGCGATCCCCGCCGGGCCGCGGCCGTACTTTACATTAATAGACAAATCCCACTGAAAATAACAACACTTTACCCGGCTCAGGGTAAAGAAATATTTGTTCAAGGGGAAACCAGATGCCCATTGAAGGAGGTGGAATAACGATATTATCTCCATATTTTGTAAATTGACTAACAAATAGACGGCATGAAATTATTCGGTTTATTCCCAGCATTTTGCTTATTTTATAGACGGCGCACACAATAAAAGTTAGGCACCAAATAGGTATAATTATGTTCAAATACATAGTCCAAAATGGCCGCATCCTGTTACCATTTTACTGGCACGATGCCAAATACTGTGCGTATACAACGCGAAGACCGTCTGATGTATTGAAAATCTCGTCGTTTAAGGATAAAATAATCAATTAATTAATACAATGTTTATTGCACACTGCAGATTAAAAAATGTAAAACAGCCAATGGTAAGATTGCAAAAACGTCCTGGCTTAGAAGTTTTTTCTAGGTAACCTTATTTAGAAAAGGTGTGTAGATGTAGAGATGTGTAATAAAGAGAGTTGGTTAATTAATGGGTAGCGTTGACTGCTAAAACATTGGCTAAAAACAGGTAAGTACCTATGTATTTTTATTATGTAAATCATACAATACTTTGGATCTACGATCTCTACAAAATAATTAACCCTATAATTGAACAAGATAATAAAATAAGTTATATTAATAGTTTAAACCGGGTGTTACAACTAATACGATAAACTATTAATATAATGTCAGTGCGCATTTCTTTAAAATGTTGTTATAACGTCTATAAACGTTTTTATAGTAGGTACAGATTTTAAAAAAAGTGAAGATCGGCATTGGATGTACTTGTGATAATAAAATACAATAATAAAATAACTCCCAACAATATCGAGAAATTAAGGATCGTAAAACGAATTTCTCGCCAAATTAACAATAAAATGGACGCTAATGCTTCTCACCATTAAATATCAATTAATCAAAAGCGCAATGAATGTCCCGAAACACGATATTCATTCTTCAACGTTCTGCTCTCGCGAGAAATAAGTAAGAAATTTATTATTCCGTACTGGGAAAAGGATAGGTACAATGCAGGCATTCCTGCTGAGCAATATTCCTCACCTCTTTGGAGGTGTATTCCTTATGACGTCATGCTGAGCTAACTACCCGCGCTTGTTTTATGGTAACACAGAATACTAGGGTACTGAGCAGAGTAGGTACTTGTAGTAACAATTACTACAGTTATAAGAGAAAATAAGTAAAGCACTTAGAATGCTTGAACCAATTACCCTTTCATTATGGTAAGTAACTTTGGCATTGCCGGGATTTGCGAACAAACCTATACAGGTATATGTACCTACAAGAACTTGTAGAATTTAAAGGAATGGTGGTGCTACAGTACCTGTATCAACATTTACAGTACCTGTATTCAAAACGGCCGTAGAAAAGATGTCGACCACAATGTGGAAATAAGGTTTTTGTTTTAATATTTGGTATTTTGTTTTAATAAATATTCTTTCGTTCTTTCTAAAACTTTACATAGTTACGTTAATGGAGAGAATTCCAACGTGAAAAAAATCCTGACTGGACCATGTACGGTCTATTATATCTGTCTGCATTTAACAAAATACTAAATAAACGAAAATCTTTAAAAAATTGTTGTGTCAAGTAATAACATATTTTTCATTATTCTGGGGTCAACTTAGTCAGTCAAAATTTCTTTATTTCATCGTTATAAGTGCTATAACATACAAATATAAAGTAGAATAACACAAAGCTTGATGAACGTCATTTATGACTTTAAAAACAAAAGTTCGTCCCCGGTTCGAATTAATTTCCTTTCCTAGCCAGAAGAACCGAGAAGAAACTGTCATCCTTTCAAATCGCCAAGGCTTACTGCTAAGTATCATCATCAGCCCATACTTGTCCACTGCTGGACATAGGCCAAGTAAGTATACTTAACATAAATATGACTTAATACTAATTTAACAAATGCTTGATGGCCGGATATATGCCTAACTGGTGAACAGCTCAAGGGCACTAAATGATAAACACTAAATAAAATACTCCTACCTACACCTATGATTAACATAACTAATACATTGGACTAAGTTAATTTATTTAAACCTTTTAATAGATTGGTCCTTCCTAGTGGAATTTGAATTTTATCAATTAATTTGTTCCAGTTCATGGCCTATGGACACTTGTGGACCACTAGATCCCATTACTTGTTTATGGACAACATAATTGGTGCACGGTGGGCCTGGTGGTGGTAGGACAACGGAACAGGGCCACACGGGTGCATTCTGTATAAATGTAACCTCTAAGAACACACTCTACACCCGAGAGTGCACCCACACTCTAAGAACCATGTGACTGATTTCCGATAAAATTCAACATAGCACTTACCCAAGAGCTGGTAGAGGCTCTACTATATTTACTATCATACAAACACTACCTGCTATAGGCTCTACTACCTAAGGATGCTATTCTATCAAAGAAATACCATATCTACACAGATAGCTCAAAAATGACATATATATAGTGTATTAATGTATTATCTCCGACTATAGATTCCGAGTGTAAAAGGACCCTGAGCAATGGTGTTAAAATTGTTATTTTCTGGAATGAAAAAATTTTCAACGCCACACAAAATAGTCATATTTTTGCCTCGGTAGATGATATTTTGTATGTAGGATTAAGATTTTTTTTTCATTTCCCCCCAAAAGTTGTTCATATTGACAAGCCTAACAATGTTTCTAAGACCATTGGTCCTTTGGTCTTTTTACACTCTGTATATTCTATAGTTGGAGATAATACACATTACCACACTACATAAATATAGCTCCCAGAACATACCAAGAAAAGAAGAAATACAGAAGTGACAAGAACTCGCATGATGAATATTCATTCACGCACCAAAAGAACACATCAAAAATCATCAAACAACAGTGGCATGAAGAATCACCATCATCAATCAGAAGTTAAAATGTAAGTTAAACATTTAAAAGTATTTTTAAGATTTTGTAACAATTTCTTCAAATATTTGACATTGCAAACAAGGTGCTGGTATGCTCATCTCTCTGGTGGTATTCAGTTAGTTCATTTAAGAAACTAACATTACTACTCCCATGTAAGAAAGAAAAGTTTAAACATATAATGCCCTTTACCAAACCTCCTGCGAACCCAAACCTGGATGCGAGAAGCCGAAAACAGATTACAGTGGCGTGCAATTGGAGAGGCCTATGTCCAGCAGTGGACAAGTATGGGCTGATGATGATGATGACCAAACCTCTAATAGTGGTATTACATTGTGGTTATTGAAGGTCCTTTTAGACAAGCTTTATTTTCATTTGCTGGTACAAGAGCAATAATTGAAGGCAACTTACTATTTACCATGATTTTCAATGTTAAACAACATACCATAATAAGCAGCAAATGTACCACTATAATTTGACGTTTTTATTTTATTTTATATGTACTCTGACTCAATCCACATGTATGGTGGGTCAATAGCGCATCCAACTTTAAAGCTTAATATCTCCAAAGTAACTTTTTGTGGATTGAGTCCTTTCTATGTAACTACGTCCAATTGTATGCTAGTGGAAAATAAACCAAACCGTATAAATAGGCCTATATTCACACAAGGGTTTTTAACATCAGATAAAGTTTAGTATTAATCAATCGGCACAAGCCTTAAAAGACCTTTTCCTTTTTACCCACAGTGTAAAAGTACCCCGAGCAATGGTCTTAGAAACATTGTTGGGCTCGTCAATATGAACAACTTTTACTATGGCGACATGTGTGGAAATGAAAAGAAATGTTTCATTCTCCATACAAGAAGTCATGAATCAAAAATTTTGTACAGACAACTTTGGCCAACTTTGAACAAAAGTTCAAAGTTTTGGATGAAAAACACATAATCTCTACCACTTAAGTGACATCAAAGTCCGTCATACAGCTATAAAATCTAGACCAATAGACGTAGAAAAAAAAGGTGATTCAAACTGCATACTCAACTTGTTTTGCGCAAAAATGACGCTTAGGCATTTTTGGCTGGAAACCATTGATATTGTCCAGCGCAGCAATGTTTCTAGGACCACTGCTTGGGGTCTCTTTACACTCTGTAAATGGAGTACTGCAGCCCCCCTAGCACAGCGCTCCAAGAAAGAAGTGACAAGACATGTTACACGCTGCAACAAGCTTGTTGAAACACACTGAGTTGCATAAAGTGTGGCATATCAGCCAATTAGAGTGTGTGTTTGTTCTATATTGTGTCTTTGATGATGTGCATGCTAGCCCTGCAGCAATCCAAAGAACCATCAATGATAAAAGGGTTCAATGAACCTATGACCTACATAATTTTATCTTATACCAGGAGATACAGAAAATAATCATCCAGTGCAACCCTATACTTTCTTATTTAATGAATGCCACATAAGGAATATATGTACAAATATACAATCTTTCTTCGAAAACATACATCTTTCTTTGTCTAATAAGATTCCAATAAGTTGTACATTTTTGTCATTCCTGTGTTCTCTTTGACAAAAACAATTATTTAGAATAGTGCAGATTTTCTTTTATTCTTGCAATTTTTGACTCAAAATGATTTTTCAAAAACCAAAACAAAGAAGATTAATGCAAAACTTTTTATCATTTGGATATATTTATCATTTTTTCACACTACAATGGTCCTGCAGTGTCAGTCTCGTAAAAAATATCTTATTATATTTGTGCCCACTGTTAGCTGCAGGTAATTTCCGAAAAACTATAGTAAACTAAGCAGGTAAATTGATTCCGACAAACTTTTCAGAAAAAGAGGACTATTTTCGATTGTTTTTAAATAAGAAATAATGAATTAAAATACGTACGGACAATGTACCGCGTTGTTGAGAAATTATCAGGAAATACGTTTTAAATAAACGAATGGTAAATAAGCTCGAATACTACCAAAACAAGAATGAAATGCCGTAACTTTTATTTATCGATCCATAATGATGCAGTAACTGGTAAGGATAGGAAACTCACCAAATTAAGATGTACTATTGGCCACATAGATTCACTGCTGCATAACCAGTATTTTCAACTATAAATACACTAAAACACGTGTAACTGTTTTGATAATTTCACTGAAAAACACAAAAAAAATCGAATTTAGGGTTCGCAAACTGCTTGATAGCAAAATTTAATATGATGGCGCCACTTTAGCGAAAATAATATTTGACAGGACAGTTATTTTTTTAAGTTGCAACACTAAAATATCTACCAATTTAGTAGAAAAGATAAAGTAGAGACACAGTTGAGAGAAAAACCCTCAGAAAGTCAGAACCGTTTATTGCCCGATGGTGCCACGGCAATTTTTTTTTCGCGGTACCAGTGATTAACAATATCACGAAGCTAATATATGTATATTCCATTGTCTGTGACACCTTTGGTTTCTCAAAATTGTGTAAACCGTAAAATTATAATGATAAC
>SJJU01008676.1:0-11625 GCA_012932125.1 Conopomorpha cramerella | reverse complement strand
ATGACGGATCTCATTGGGGGAGGCCCTCGTCCAGCAGTGGACGTTATGTGGCTGATGATGATGATGTTTTGTATCTCCGAAGTAACTTTTTGTGGATTGAGTCCTTTCTGTGTAACTACGTCCAATTGAGGTTGCTATTTCTACAAGTGCGCGTGCGCATTCACCGGTCGACAGCTAGTAATGGAAGCAATTGTGTCAATAGATCATGCTTGTGCGAACGTACAAATAAAAGCATACCCTCCATGTAATTCTGTGACCTTCACGGCATCACGAAAAAATGTGGACAACGAATAACCAGCCATTCAAAATAACTGACGTTGGTACTTGGCAGTCAATTTTGTCAACCGTACAGTCGGCAAAGAATCAAGGAGACAAGTCTGGTACTATTCTCGTTGCTATAGCTCTGGTATTGCAGTGGCAAATGATGTCGACAAACGATGTACATCGCTGTTTTATAAAGGACTATACGCATCAAAAGTGTCTAGGGATCAAGTACATTTTAGAAGGTTGCAATCAAGAATATATTTTACAAAAACTGAACTCATGCATAATTTATTCAAAATGTGGTGATAAGTCATTGATACAGGCATGGGGAATTAGGTAGGAGACTAACCCAGAAAATTAATTTTGATTTAAATAAATTAGATTTTCTTTTTAGAGCTAAAAATGTTCTTGATCCCTAGACACTTTTGATGTGTGTATAATGAAATGAACGTAACGTAACCAGCAATGCATAGCGTTTGCGACACGTTTAGTTGAGTACAGATTATTGTTTCACATTGCGTCTGTGTCTCCAGTTGGTCGAATCCTAGACTTGTAACCTCCCAGTCGCGGGTTTGAGTCTACTACTGGACGTGTACCAAAGGGACTCTTTTTCAGAGCCTATGTACGCAACGCAACGCTCGTACGGTGAAGGACAACATCGTGATGAAACCCGCACACCACAAGGTGTGTGAACCCTATAACGGCGATAGACTCACCCCCTGTCACGTTGGGTTAAATACGCTTGGTGAACAGTGGGCATTTGTTTTTAGCTAGAGCCTCTGCCTTCCCCGCTTTGGGATAAAAACATATATTATATATTACGTACATAGCTTAGACCACGATGGGTTTACCGCGTGTAAAATATCCCCGAGCAAATGGTCTTAGAAACGTCAACATCATCAGCCACATAACGTCCACTGCTGGACGAGGGCCTCCCCCTATGAGATCCGTCATTTGAGGTGAAATGCCAGTAATCGCCACGCTTGGCAGGCGGGTTGGCGATCGCAGTGGTTTAACTCACAGAGAGCGCTGCTGCCCGTTCTCTGAAGAGCTCCCTCGGTCGCCTCTTACGACCCCCATGACGGGAAAAGTTGGGCTGGCGTGGTGACACATGTATTCTATTCGCCGTCAACACACGGCTAGCTAGAAACGTTGTCGGGCTCAATATAAACAACTTTTACTATGACGACAATGCGGAGAAAATAAAAAAAATTTTCCTCTCCATAGATTTTAGTGCCTTGAGAGATGGATGACATTTTGTATGGAGATGATTTTTTTTAACATTGTGTCTGAGGTCATTTTACACTCAGGATTCTATTTAACCAAATGTGGCATCGACTGTACCTACTATGAATAATAAAATAAATAGCCTGTGTGACAATGAAATTGTAGATCGTGTGATTGATACTTGTTATCGTAGTAAACTATCTGTATCCTTGGACGGAGCTAGTACGTTCATTCATGATACAACTACATACGTACATACAATGTACACACATCAAAAGTGTCTAGGGATCAGGAACATTTTTAGGTCTAAAAAAAGCCGGCAAGTCGCGGTGAAACCCGCACACCACAAGGTGTGTGAACCATCGACGTATAACGGCGATGGGCTCACCCCCTGTCACGTGAAGTGTATTTTTTTTTTAAAAAGCCGGTCTGGCCTTTACCCAGCAGTGGATGTATTTTTTTTTCTTTAATAGGTACCTTCTGCTGTCATTAATAAGCACAACAAACGAAGAATTAGCGAAATCGGTCCACCCGTTCCGGAGAGCGAACTACAACGAAAAGTGGCATTGATTTTTTTTTTATATTATAGATATAATACACACATCAAAAGTGTCTAGGGATCCAAGTACATTTTAGAAGATTGCAATCAAGAATATATTTTACAAAAACGGAATTCAGTCATAATTTATTCAAAATGTGGTGAGAAGTCTTTGATACAGGCATCGGGGAATTAGGTAGGAGACCAATCCAGAAGATTAGATTTGATTTAAATAAATTACCTTTTTTTTAGAGCTAACAATGTTCTTGATCCCTAGACACTTTTGATGTGTGTATTACATTCATAGTTCGTTTCATTTACAGTTCGCTAGCCTTAAATTAGTCAGCTTCAGTCTGTATTGAAATATACTGGTAAGTATTCTGCATCTGGCATCGGTATTGAGTATCCATAGTAAAAGGCTCGCTCATACAATATGTATGTAACCGATTAGTCTTATCTGACATGAAACTCCCCCCCCCCCCCGTGGCGGGGCGTCCAACAAATTGTAAAACAATACCAACAATGTATCACTGACCTTTATTCAAATAACTTACAAAATAAATAGGCGAACATTTTAATCTTTCAAAAATTCACTCGGGAGTCACTTTGAAATTCATAACTGTATAATTATACAACGTTTACCCAAGTGCTCTTTATCATATCGGCTGCCTTCTCACCGATCATTATTGCTGGAGCATTGGTGTGAGCGCTAACTGTTCTTGGTATCACACTGGAGTCCACTACCCTCAAACCTACAATACCATAAACCCTCAACTCAGGGTCTACTATAGCCTCGGGGTCCGAGGGTGGCCCCATGCGGCAGGTTGCAATCTGGTGGTGTAAGGATATCATTAGGGTCCTTACAGCACAGTCCCAGTATTCGTCAGTGCCCGGAGTTGCTGTTCTGCAAGTGTGGTACTGCCCTAAGTGCAATTTAGCACCGTACTTCCTCCTAAACGGTTCAGTTTCTCCCAAGGAAATTATGTGCTTTATAGCTGCTTTCATTGTCGCCATGTCTTGTGGATGAGACAGGTAGTTTGCCACTATCTTTGGGTGCGAGAACGGATTTCTGTCCTTCAGTTCTAAGTATCCTTTGGATTTCGGATGCAGAAGCATAGGAACCGCCGTCCAAGTGTCGTGGCCGTTCAAAGATTTGAAGGCACTGTCGTACGTCTCCTGGGATATACCCCAACTCCTTTTGAAGTTGCCACCACTGTCGATGTTCAGGGATGACGCCAAACTGATCAACTCTATATCGGGAACGAGAAGGGGATCTTGAGACACCGGAGTTTTTATAAAACCAATCGCTTCAATCGTACCGGGAGTAGTCAGAAGTCCTTCTCCGAACTGCATCCATTCGATGAAATTCGGCAACGTTGCTATTTTGCTCTCAAAAAGACTGGCATTGTTTGTTTCCAATCTGAATGTGACACCGGGAAATGTTATGTGATCGTACAACGTTCTGCCCACGGGGAGGTCCTTAATGACCGGTATGCCGAGAGAGTTCAAATGGTCTTGTGGTCCTACTCCAGAAAGCATGAGCAATTGAGGTGATGCGATGGGTCCCGCAGACAGTATTACTTCCCTTCTTGCACGGACTTTGTGTAACTTGCCATTTCTGATGTACTCCACTCCATAAGCACGTTTGGTTTGTGGTTCTATGAGCACCCTGGTAACTCTGGATTCCGGAAGAATGTGAAGGTTGCGTCGTCTCTTGTGTGGCCGCAGGAAGGCCTTCGCAGCACTGGCTCGGTGACCTTTGTCGAGTGTACCTTGAAGGTATCCAAAGCCGAATTGGTCGGGCGAGTTGTAGTCCACAGTTGGGCTGCCCGTCAGTCTGCCGGCTTCCAAGAAGGCCTCGACGAGACCAGTTCTGTAATAATATTATTCGCGTAAGAGCACCGTTCAGATTTTTTGGTTTGTGTGTCAACCCTCGCCCCCTAGTCGCCTGTACGGCAAAAAGTAGAGGAAATTCAGAGTGGCAAATTAGTGGTCAGCTCCACACACCACTGATAGATATATATATATTTTCATGCCCCCCGAAGGCCTTCGGTAATATTAGAGCTTGATTTAACGGTTATTATTGAGCTAGTTGGCTACTAACTCAATAATGATCTCACAGCAAAAGACTCACAGCTAACTTGCCACAGCCCATCCGCACCATTACTAGTATTAGATAAACTTGCAGATAGTCAAATCATAAAAAAAACTACTAAGTCCTAAACAATAGTGACTAGTGAATTAGTCACTGCAATACATCTCTCTGAAGTTGTCAATGTGTATAATTTCTAATTTAATTGGTCTCACCTGAATGGAACATTCTGCACGCTGAGGTCTCCCTTGCAGCTATGGTACTTTTGATCATGGACCCTCTTCAAATTTGCTCTTTCAGACTTCAAGTAGTATTTGAGTACTTCGTCGTAGTTCCTGAAAGACAAATAATAATAAGTTACCGAAATAGCCTCAATAGGCCCTTAAGCGGAAACATAATCGTATGTACTACTGTATTTTATCTAAGTACACTTCGCGCCTTTTAATCCCAATAGCGGGGTAGGCAGAGGCACTTGGTAAGCAAATACCCACGGTTCAGCAAGCTTATTCAACCCGGGGAGACCGTCGGCGTTGGCAGGATGCCTCACATGACATCATCAGTACCCTTACAATTGCTACGCCCATTGTCAGGGTGGCTACAAAGTGACTTGGGGGTACTATGTTTCCAAAGCTTCTTGATCACCCTGGTATTTGGTAATTTTTAAACTGGTGTAAAACCTTCAGGTGCATATTGACTCGACTGATGATTGTAAATGCAAATCAATATATTCTAGATGTGAAGTGCGAGAACTCCCCACTTTTTTTCTTTCTATTTCACTGGGACGATGTCGTTATGGTATTCTTATCATCCAACAAAAAAATAATATCTGAATCGCCTCATAAAGATAGAACACGGAACAAAAAATGCAACATATTGGTCATATAGGCACATTCTTGCTTTGTTAAAATTGTGTATTACCAAAATATTTTCTAGTAATTGTACTACAACAAAAACACTATCGTTATATTATTAAGTATTTGATTGTATCACCACTTGCTGTGCCCCACAAGGCTCATGATGTTGTACCTCCTGTAGTCTGTCCTCCTATAGTATGTTCCACCTTAACATTGTGAAATGCAATAAAGAATTGAGTATTGAAAATATACAGTCGAATACCCTGCTTTTTTTAAAGTTCGTTTAATAAAAGAGTTAATATGTGTAAAAATAGCAAATGGTGAATTTTAACGGTACTAACCATCCATAGTTGCCATCAGCAGCGACCCTGTCCCAGTCTTCACGCCTTCCGCGCGAGTAGACCATGTAGTTTATGACGCTGGTGCCACCGACTGCTTTACCTCGTGGCAAGAAGCAACGCTGGTTTATACTGCCTGAAATATAAAGACCATTTTCGTTTGAGCGGTGAATAAAATTTGAAATTAAAATCGTTTCATCGTTATAAATGCTATTACATACAGCGTCTGTGATCCAGTTGGTCGGTTACTTGACATGGAACCGAGAGGTCGCGGGTTCGAGTCTCCGGATACTGGACGTGTACCAATGGGACTCTTTCAGAGCCTATGTACGCAACGCAACGCTCGTACGGTGAAGGATAACATCGTGATGAAACCCGCACACCACAAGGTGTGTGAACCCTATAACGGCGATGGGCTCACGGCCCTGTCACGTTGGGTTAAATATGCTTGGTGAACCGTGGGCATTTATTTGCTTATTAAGCAAGTGCCTCTGCCTACCCCGCTTTGGGATTAAAAGGCGTGCAGTGTATTTTTTTTCACATACAGATATACAGTAGTATAACACAAAGCCTGATGAAAGTCATGTATGATTTTAAAAACAAAAGTAAACGACCCGTTTCGACTTAATTTTTTTTACTGGCTAGAAGTACCGGGAAGAAACTTAAATGTAGGAACCCAAAACGTATAACATCAATGGTCTCTACACGTTGGATTGAATATGCTATGTGAGATGTGGGCATTCTTTCGCAATTCAACTCGCCTTCAAATTTAGTATTCAGAATAAATTTTACTTTAGTTTTAGTGAAGCGATAAATTAAACCTATAGATATCCTGCAACCCTAGCAAGCGCAATCAATAAAGACATGACAGAATTTATACGCGCTGTGATTGGCTGCTATGTCACACATTGGCAAGTTTCAACCAATCGCAGTGCCTGGTATGTCTTGTCATGTCTTTCTTGAAAGCGCTTCAAGAAGGTACCTAACAAAGTTAGGGGGCTGCAATAGGCATGGGAACGGACTATACTGACAAGCTGTAGCCGATCTTTCACCACATTCTAGGAATTTACAAACAATACAAGTTTCAATTGTTAACAACCAGGAGAACGGCAAAACGTCATCCATACCAGGTGGATTTGCCATTTACGCGAACCAAACGGTTTGCGTCCACTTTCATAGTGCGAACCGCCAGGATGTGAAACGACTTGCCGGAGTCTGTGTTTCCTGCGCAGTACAATCTGAAGGTCTTCAAGTCGCGGGTGAATAGGTACCTACTGAACAAGTGTGCTCCATCGTAGACCACATCGCTGCTTAACATCAGGCAGGATGGTGGTCAAACGCTTGTTCAAAATGATAAAAAAAAATGTTCTGTAGTTCATTGTCGGTGTCGATGACACGGTTTCAAAGAACTTATTATTGTTCCATTTTTTGGACACTAATGTTCCCCAGCGGCTTCTACCACGTAGGTATTATAAAGTACAATATACCCAGTGGCGTGCACACCATATAGGCAAAAATACTGACACAGCCTGCCTTAGTATTTTGGCTACCCGACTACATCTTTTTTTGTTGTACTCACGACAGAGGCTAACGAAGGTCCTGTGTTATGTGGGTGTGTAGATAGGTAGGGATACCTATATTTCGCAAATACAATCCTTGGGGATTACTGCCTACCTTGTCGTAAAAACCAGTGCACGCCACTGAATATACCCTATTATATCATACAGAGAGAGAGATATTGTAACATCCAAACGATGAAATAATATTTCAATTCAATGCTGCAGAGTTTCGAAATGTATTCAATTCAAACAATCAATTTTTTTCTATTTATATGATTGACATCTACTACCAGAGGGCATTGTGCCTAAACGCCGTAGGCAAAAATGATCTTGACCGCCAATGATTTTAGGTCACTGTTTAATCGTATTGTCATATTTAGTAAATATACTTCTCGCAGACATTGATAAGGTGTCTGTTCCACCTAAACAAGGTCAAGATTGTGGATTCCACTCGCACTACGCACATTAACTGTAAAGATGTTTGTGCCGTTAAACTCAAACTCGACTGTTTGTGTGAAAATTTTGCTTTTCGACGAAACCGAATTTAAAAAAAACTCGTTTACGTACGTACGACAAGCAAGTACTAAGTAGGTAACTACGCGACATTAAAAAAAAACTGATACAGTAGGTACTATTCGTTTCTATGTCATGGCGGTTGTCAGTGTTTCTCTTTCTATATGTCTTTCATAGTGCGAACCGAATGAATTGCCGGAGTCTGTTTCCTGCGCAGAACAGTCTGAAGGTCTTGAAGTCGCGGGTGAATAGGTACCTAATGAACAAGTGTGCTCCATCGTAGACCACATCGCTGCTTAACCTCAGGCAGGATGGTGGTCAAACGCTTGTTCGTAGCGATAAAAAAAAATCAGATTCACTCATTCTTGACTAGAACAAACATGTTCACCATCATCAGCCACTTGATCTCCACAGCTCGACAATGGCCTCCCCCAATGACTTCCATGATAATTTGTGGTGAAATGCCAATAATCGCCACGCTTGGCAGGCGGAGGCTTGGCGATCGCAGTGGTGTTGTGGTTTAACTGATAGAGAGCGCTGCTGTATCTTCTGAAGAGTTCCATCGGTCGTCTCGCACAGACTTCCACGATGGGAAACGTTGGGCTGCGTTGGTGACACATGTATTCTATTTGCCGTCACCACACGGCTTATTCTCTCGCTATTTAGATGTTGAGTATTCGTGTTCTAATGATGATGTGAATATTTTTTTATTCAGGTTTTGTTAAATATCAACCCCAGTCACGTTGGGATAAATACTCGTGGTGAACTGCGGACATTTGCTTATCAAGTACGTCTGCCCATCCCCGCTTTGGGCTTAAAAGGCGTGCCGTCGGTCGCCCAGATACGAAAGTCATTGTGTCTATTCTACCTATTATTGACTTTTGGTGGGTGCTAGTAACCAAAATCTGAAAACAATTTGAACTTTCATGCATATTCTTTATTCGCACATATGAAAAATGTTTTTCTTTTCGGTTTTTGTGCTTTGACACCGAATAAAAATCACTCTGTAGGGTGTCTAGAAACAGTGACCTTCGACTTCCTATGGTTCCGTATCACGAACATTGAAACAAAAAAAATGTTTATCAAACATCATTTCGGAAATGATCTTTATCAAATGCAGTAAGATACATACCCAAACAGGTTCCATTCTGTTGCTCAGCGTTGTACTGGAATGCGTAATCGCTCAGTGGCCAGTTGCCAGCCAACGCTGGAATGTCTGTAGGCAGCATCTCAGGCTTACCAGCCTCTAGCACCAGCACCATGGACCGTGGTTTGTCCTCCGTGAGACGGGAGGCGAGGACAGAACCCGCTGAACCAGCTCCCACAATTATGTAGTCGTATTCTTCAAGGGGTTGGGAGTAGCCTGAAATTGTTATATGAGATGAGTAAATAATACTATAATACAGACTTATGAATAATGAAGTTCATAAAAAACAAAAATATTGATGTCATAATAAACTGAACCAATCGCCAGCGATCTAGGACAATTGAAATTCAATTCTGAAATCTAATTTCCGCCACATGATGATTTTATCATACCAAAGTTACTCATTCATGTCGTTTATATCGTTCCCGTGTTCTAATCTAAGTTACACTGCATACAATTCCACAAGTTTCGTTAATATTTCCACCAAGAAATAAGAAACAAACTTTCGCAAACTTTCGCGTTTATAATGTTATTAGGATGGTAGTTTTCCAGCATTTGAGATTATTTAGTGTTGTTTGGCTGAATCACAGCCCGTGACCCTGCAGTCGATATCATATGGCTTGTGACGTGAAAGATAATTTATGCTGGTATTTCGGGCGCTACATTTTTCAACTTTGCCTCGAACAGAAAACTTCAGATACACATTGCAAAAGCACAGCTCTCTCTCTCTCTCTCTCTCTCTCTCTCTTCAAGTAACGTCTGTACTGCTCTAATCGTATTTATGTACGACTAAAGAGGACAAGTCTTTTGAGTGCTAATTATTGATTTAAAATTCAACATTTGAATTAATGTGGCACCAAAACTACACCTGGCATTACAAAAATAACTTACTGATATTAACATAAATGTCAAGATTTTTCTAAATACCCACGGTAGTTGCGGTACAAAACAAAAAACCTAAAACCCTGGTCTGTTGCGAATATGAGAAACAAATAACAGTTTTGCAATACGCTAATCGTTTTAACTACACACAAATAAGTAAGTACACAAGTGCCGCGAGTTAGTCCATGTGTGAATCGATCCCGTTATAAAAGTCATCGAACTTTGCGGAGCGTCTTGCATCACATACAGTTCACGTACGTCCTTTTTTTGCAGCCTTATTGTTTTTGCTTCTTAAAGTCTTGTATTTTGCCTAGTGGTTAATTTCTCTGGCATACCGGTTTCCTTTGCGGGCGTTTCATGAATGATTATGCTAATTTCGGCTCATCTAGACATTATTTTCTTCTGTATGACCTCGTTTGGACGATATTTATCGCAATCTTTATACTATACGTTATAGTTTGAATGGATGACTCACACTGTTTTGATATCATGACGCCTATCTAACTAGATTTCCGTACGATGAACGATAATTTTTACTCATTCTATCGTAATCGAAACCAGCCTCAAAAAATATGTCGTTACGGTAATTATTTTTATAGTAGGTATAACAAGATGATGGTAAATTTTCCATCGCGTTGATTTTTTTGGTTCCAATTTGTGTAATTAATGTCATAATTTGTATGGAGAGTGTAACATTACTGTTGGAATCAAAAAACCTGCTATGGTAAATTACCCATCACAATTTTACAATTATAAAACTTACCTTTTGGCAACGGGTACGAGTCTCTTAAGAAATCAAATGGATCACTAGGATTATGTGTCACTGTATTACCAGACATTGATGTCAGTATTATGTCTGCTAGAGGACTCTGGAGGTATGCCGGTAGGAACCTTGACTTCCTGTCCTGACCTTTGTTACCTGATACATTTACCGGGTCTTGGTTTTCATTTTCAACTGTGCGTTTATCTTGTGATACTTTATCATCCTTTTCTTTACTTTTACACTTGCTTTCGTTTTTTGAGTTGAATTCTTGATCTTTAGATGCTGAGAGAGATTCTTTATGATTGGTATTGTTTAGAGAGCCGTCGTCATCGTGTTTAGTATGATTCAAAGGATAAGGCCACAGTATTCTGCCAGTTCTTGTCGAAGTGTCTCCCAGTACATGGCTGTTTTGTTCATTATAATGTATGACGTTACTGTCTTCATAGTTTTCATTTTCAATTGTAACAACACCGTCTTCTGCAGTTTCAGTACAATAAACTAATAGGAATTTAATTAATATAAATATCGCAGTCTTTTTCATGTTGATTTATTTTTCTGTCTGAAATTTGAAAGTACAAGGTTTTGATATATTTTCGTGGTCAATGTCAATCAAGTCAGGCCAATTATGCCGTCAGTTTTAGGTAGAATCTCTGTAATAATTCACAATGATCTCTGAACCATGAGTTAATTTTAAGCATGTGGTGTTCGCCTATAATTTGTCGTGCATTTTGGGTATGTAATTTCTGCACTAGTTTTAATAGTGTGGTTTAATCCCATGTTAACCAAGCGTAATGAGCACAACGTGACAGGGGCTGAGACTAATACCTTTTAAATCTCTATTAAAATAAATACACACATCAAAAGTGTCTAGGGATCAAGAACATTTTTAGCTCTAAAAAAATCTAATTTATTTAAATCAAATCTAATTACTGAATTGTTGTCCTACCTAATTCCCCATGCCTGTATCATATCACCACATTTTGAATAAATTATGAATGAATTCAGTTTTTGAATATATTCTTGATTGCAATCTTCTAAAATGTACTTGATCCCTAGACACTTTTTATGTGTGTACTAATAGTTAATTGAAATTAGAAAAAATCCAATTAAACAGAACAGACTTCCAATTTCACTCTAAATAAGAAAATCAACCCAACCACATAAGATATCCAGTACAACTAAACTAAATCTCACCGTCCCCGACATTGGTCTTACCTTGCAGAGACTGATATCACAAAAAAAAACAAGAGACTACTTTCCTCACCAAGGGTTCAACATAGTACCCTGCGCGCGCGCCGCTCGTGTACTGAGACGGTCCGTGCGGTGTCTTTACATCCAATATAAAGTTTACCGCTACATTGAACAGTGAAAGATGTACTTCTTGTGGAGAAAATAACAAAAAAAAAGTGGACCTACAAGGAAAGTACAGTCAGATGCTAATGATTAAC
>SJJU01008669.1:0-11666 GCA_012932125.1 Conopomorpha cramerella | reverse complement strand
AAAAA
This sequence comes from Conopomorpha cramerella, assembly GCA_012932125.1. NCBI lineage: Eukaryota > Metazoa > Arthropoda > Insecta > Lepidoptera > Gracillariidae > Conopomorpha > Conopomorpha cramerella. The sequence goes on along the minus strand of SJJU01008669.1, from coordinate 11,661 downwards.
ACATTTAATTCGTTTCTACGCGCACTGACATTTTTTTTAATCTCTAGGAACAAGCTTTTGACCACCATCCTGCCTGATGTTAAGCAGCGATGTGGTCTACGATGAAGCACACTTGTTCATTAGGTACCTATTCACCCTCGACTTGAAGACCTTCAGACTGTACTGCGCAGGAAACACAGACTCCGGCAAGTCATTCCACATCCTGGCGGTTCGCACTACGAAAGTAAAATAAAAGCCATTCACGCGAACCTTTTGGTTCGCTTAAATAGTAAATCCACCTGGTATGGATGACGTTTTGCCGTTCTCCTGGTTGTCCTATTGCGATGGGGGTATTAGGTTATGCAACTCCGTAGCACACTCTTCGAAATGCATCCGGTAGACATTAAGGGCCTTACTAATAATGGCGGAATTGCTATTTCGATGATACACAAAGCTCAACTTAACTTGTTAGTTGTATGTCAAATACGGAATAACCAGTTCAAGTAGACCTGTAATAACCATTGTATAAATGACAACGCATTTATTGGTAAAGGGGTAAGTATATTTATAGATTAAATAATTTTTTTTACGTACATTGACGTAAAATTAATTAATTATTAATTTATGCAAATATTTAATGATTGTGGTAAATATTTAAAAGTGTTCTTTTTGTTGTAAATATTTAATTAATTACTGCTTCTGTGACTGATGGGTAGATGAAGATCACTTCGGTTTTTACGCATTTACTACCAATATTTACTGTGCACGAAAAATAATACAGAGCACCCGAAACTGACCTGCAGAGAGAGAGAGAGAGAGAGAGAGAGAGTAGATATTCGGATATCTTAGCTTGCCTCTCTGGAGGACGGGAGTAATGTGGTACCGCATGATGGTATGTATAAGCCGTCAGAGATATTTACACCTGAATTAGTGACGTCATGAAAACTGGAAAGATAGCATTTACTGCACCTTCAACGGGGTCAACTTAAACTCAGAAAGTAATATTACTGACGGCTTACATAAATTTAATCCTTAATCGAACAAAGGAAATATTGCTCTTCACACCTTTTAATCCCAAAGCGGAGTATGCAGAGGCACTTGCTCATGCAAATGCCCACAGTCACCAAGCGTATTTAACCCAACGTGACAGGGGGTGAGCCCATAACCGTTATAGGGTTCACAGACCTTGTGGTATGCGGGTTTCATCACGATATTGGCATCTACCGTACAAGAGTTACGTTGCGTACATAGGCTCTGAAAAAGAGTACTATTGGTACACGTCCAGCCGCCGGACTTGAACCCACGACCTCCCGGTTACAAGACAAGGATCCGACCAATTGCACCATAGACGCTGTTAAATATATTCCCACTTAGTCTAAACAAACCTCGAACCTTAAGGAATACCTTCAGTACAGGGGAATTATACCAAATTTCTAGAAAAAATATACAACAGCGAATGCTATGTAGGGTTATTGTCATCATCATCATTTTTCTGCCCTGATCCCACACTACGGTTTTTTACTGATATTCTTTTAGCGGAACCAACTAGTTAGATTCATGTCATAAGAATTTAAAATCCAAGAGAAAATCTTAAAGTCTTGTTGTATGAAGGGTTAAACAACATAAAGATTTCAGAACACAGTTTCAATTTCAGGTAACGTTTCTGTTTCTGACGCGCGATGTTTTCACTATTTCACATCTCGTGTGTTGGTGTATCACAATCGACCTACATTCTTATAACATCGCAGATTGAATTCGAACGTAGGGCGATCACGTAGCCAATGTTCATTTGGGGATAAATTTGAATAAACAATTTCGATTTTACCTGAACTCGCATTTCCTGTACTATAGTACCATTCTAAAGCTTATTTTACAGTTGTAAGGATGACTTTACCTTGACTGTTAGTGTTCGAATCTGTTGGTAGTGCAAGCGACGTCTTATTACGAGAAGTTACAAAGAGATTGTAATCGCTTTCGCGATACTAGTTTCAAATAGGTTGTTTTTAGCTATTTATTTCAAGGTTTTTGAAATAAATAGCTAATACCTATTAAGTTTAAAAAAAAATTTGTGGTGACCGAAGCCATTTTGCTGTAGTTTTTCCAAGATAATAAAATGCGCTTTGGATTATTCCAATGTTATCAGCAATTTTATAGCTATACATTACTTACAATTTGAGCCGTTTTATTAGGCTAGAATCAACTTTGCAAATAAACTTGACATACATACGTGACCTTAACGCACGACTTTTAGCTTGAAAATAGAGGCAACAATTAGACACTTTCTGACTTTTGGAAAATTGACGTAGTGTTAAAAAGACGAATGGACACTATCCTACGTGTACCAATTTTTAGTAAGACGTTTGTTAATACGATTACGTGTAAATGATTAACTTACTATTAAGGATATACCTACATAATACATATTCATGAACATAAACCGATAGCCAGTTCGCCGAGTCAGCAGTACTCGGTCGGCCAGCCGACAGCCCTAGTCCCGTGTGAGTTTGGAGCGAGATTGATGATCGGACAGTCACCGGAGTCACCCGGCGAAGGCAGCATAACGATGACTTAGCCGCCCCTCCTGCTAGCCATGTTAGCCTGGTACCGAGATACATTCAGCGTGTTGAGCTTTCGTGTGCGCTGGCTACAAATAAAAAATACATTTCTTTTTCTTTCTACTGAATGTAGATAAAAGTATTTTCAAATGTCTGTGATACTGACGGGGTAGTAGAGACACAAGTATTCTTTGTTAAGAAAAATATTTATAAAAACTAGAGTTGATGCAGGGTACTTTATACGAAATTATCTCTAGGAAACTTGAAGTATGTAAAGTAAATGCAAGGTAAATAAACATGTTTTCCCTTCAATAGTATCACCGTCTTTATTTAATACAGGTATAATAATTGCAGTTATATATTTTTTTGTTTTTCTAATAATGACGGGATAACTATACCGAAAATACATAATATTGCTAGCAATCTAACTCTTGTCAGTTGTATGTCAAATACGGAATAACCAGTATCAGATAACCTTTGTATAAGTGACAGCGCGTTTATGGGTAATGGAGTATATGTTTACACACCTAGCATTCATGTCTCTCTCCCAGAGGGATAGGCAGAGACAATAGACCTCCGCCATACCATTGTGCCCACTACGGTGTAATGTCTATATTTGATATCATATCCATCTACCTCCATCGTAGCTTCAACTCGTCCAATCACGAACAGAACAGCATCGACTACATTTTTAAACCCAATTTCCATGCCTTGACGCACTAATGAGATAAGTATCTTACGTTACGCGTATGCGTTATGAAAAAAAAACATCAAAAAACAACTGCGTTACCGTGACAAAAACGAGCTCGATTTTTTAATCCTTTATTCGTCTAATACGAAAATAATTCATTCCATTCTCCATAATGATATTCTATCTCTACACCACCACTCACTACTTAGCAAACGAACAGTAGCTGCTCAAATAATCCCCTTCCGAGCTCTTAAAACAAACACGGAACAGATTCACAAATTGTCATCCTAGCTTAATACGTGGGGACTATAAGTCGGACTAATGCTATACGACTTTAACCTGTTATAAAATGTACCTAATAAAGTCACTATTCATACTCGTCCGGTTTCCGGGCTAGCGATGGCGGGGCCACGCCGGACGTCCGCCACCGGCCGGCTTATGTTAATACAGTCTCGGTTACATTTGTCTTCCGACACGCTCGCGGGACCCGCCGATTGCTTTCCGATCTTGGGTGTAAATGGAAAACTGAGTCACGTCGCGTTTGTAAATGTCCGGATTAATTCAAACTTCGGGTTTTAAGAGTATTGTGTTGGGAAGGAAAAGGATTTTTGTTGTACTAAAAATCTTGTAGGTGTTTTATTTATAGCGCCGGTACACTGTGGTATGGTACCATTGCATTTGATTTTAGAAACTATATAGGTTTGACTTGGTTTGGCATGTCACGCCCGTTTCCCAGGTGTAGATTTAAACTGGAAAAGACAAACAAAATTCATTAAAATGTCGATAAATAGTTGCAAAATATAATATTTTCAATATATTTTAATTTTGAGCGTTGGTATCAGAGCGCCGGGAGATTGTGGTCAAGTCATGAGATTTATAATAGGTCTAAAAGATGAAGAGAGGTTTTTATAGTCACACTGAAATGCATTAATTTGTTTGATTTAGAAAAAGGTATAAAAAACGCTTAAAAATAATCTACCGTGACAATCGGTATATACGGAATAATAAACAGGTCACCATCTGTGGTGCAGCATCTGTCTCTAGGACAAACGATCTTGAGGTTAATTCCTACCTTCCACATTATTTAGTGATGAACTGTATTTATTTAAAATTATATCGGTAAGTATCGGTCTATACCACCGACAGTACAAGGAAAGATGATACGATGAAATGTTCCGGGATAACATAGGTATAATCACTTTTAAAAGAGTTTTTCAAGTAGCGCACTTAATGGCTTATCCTAGGCAACAATTTAAATTTTTATAATGAACGTGCCATTTTCAGACCCATTTAGGCAACTCCTATCAACGTAATTGGAAAACCTAATATCTGCCCACTGCCCACCATCTCTCGGCGTCCCGAAATTCAATTTCATTGAAATATTACGTAGGGTTTCGTTCATCCAATTGATTCACTATAACAATTGCGCAGGTTCGCCGGCAGGTAGGTAAATTGTTATGGTTTGTAATGATGGTGTTCGGCGAATTTGGTCGTATAGGCCTTTTATAGCTGATGCTACTCGCAAACATGCAGAAACTGTACTTACTTAACGTTATATTTCTTTTCTTGCTTGTGTGAGTGGGTATGTTTACATGTAATAAATGCTATTATCAACGTTAGCCTATGTGTGTTCATTGCTGAACACATGCTTTAGCTCCAATTGCACATAAATGCTATATATATAGGTCCTAAAATGTATAACAAGATTTTTATACTGTAATCTTATTCTTGAGTACATTTATACATAAACTCACGTTACCCCTAATGGTATGAACAGAACCATTGGAGATAGAGTTTAAAATAACTTTAGAAAACTAAACCCAAATTACTACTTAAAAAAAGCAATAATTTAGGCATATTGGATTATTTGGTAAATTCGTTTATTACACCTGCTAGATATACAAGGATTTGTATTGTTTCGCCAACAAACTGTTCTGTTTGGCTAAACATTATAATAGTACTTGTTTAGTAGACAGTTAAATAAAACAAAAAAGTAACCGAAGCCGTCAGACAGATGTCCAGTACAACTCGGCTCGTCGAAAAGTCATACAAACAGTATGTTCCAAGCAATACTAATAAGTATCACGATATCGCATCGCAATAACTTGAAGTCCGCGTTCACCGGCAATTACGGTGCCGTGCCGTAGCCGGCGCCGCGCCGTCCCGCCCGGGGCCGCGCGCCCCCGTACATTGTCTGCCGGCAAAAAGTTGACGTGTCAATTTGCCTAATAACAGCCACTTTCGATGGCTAGATAGCGGAGCGCGATTACGGTAAATATTGTTCGCCGAGAACAAACTGCCGGGAAAACCTGGATATTGGTTTAAGGGATTACGTTGCGGAGGCACGGGTTTGCTTCCAATGTTAGGTAGGTTTGTGCGATGAGTTTTGTTGCATTTGCTCGATTGGACGAATTTGTTGAAGGACTATTAGGATATGTTGTAGTAACGTTTTTTGGGAACTAGATTGTATTGGTATTTCTCTGTTATTATTATGCTACTTGAAGCTTTATCAAATCAGGCTTTGCTTAGCTAACGGTATACTCCACTCAAACCACCTTACAAGTGAAAATAGTTTTATCGATTATAAAAGGAAGCGAAGTGAAGGCATCCCGTGCCAGATCGGCATGGTCAGATTAATGTAAAGAAAACGAGTCTGCTGCCTTTCTTCCTGTCATGGCGTAGGAGCCAACTGTGGAATGTGGAGATTTAGGTTTATTCAGGATATGAGCTAGCAACTTGTAACTGAAGGTCCATATTGACATTCTAATCTCTTTTATGGATTGGTCTTTGAGATCCTAAGATTCTGTCCACGATAAGGGATGTAAATGTATATATTAAAGAAGGCGTGCCTACTTACAAACATAATGAAGTCTAAATTATGTACCGATCCTGCTAATATTAAAAATGCAAAATTTCGAGATAATTTGAGGATTGTGAGAGGTGTTTGCGTATGTTTGTCCCTTCATCACAGAAAAACTGCGGAAATTTTTTTTTGTCTTAAAATTCCACACCGGAGATCACCGCGGGGCATAGAGCTAGTATTTTTAACCGACGGAAAACGCAGGAGGTTCTCAAGACGACGAGTATATTTATTATGACTGTACAACCGTTTATACAAAATATACCCATTTTGGACCAAAATGTTTTATAGGGAAATATACCCAGAAGTTGAAAAGATGTGTTTTTCTTTTCAGTTTTATCGGTGGTTTATTTTTTTTGTGAAGAAGTTTTTTTCTTAAACATTTTTTACTACTAGTTTACTTACACATCTATTAAGCATAAGGTTGAAAACAATTTCGACCCGAGGCCGACGCACTAGTTAAAAATGATTCTCAGCAATGTGCAAGCATAAAACTTGCATATAAAAACTCCCTCTTTTCGTGTCCTCAGCAGTCAGCTGTAAACGTGGAAAGTGACGAAAACCATTAAAATTTACTAGTCTTCGTGAATGAATCACTCAGAGCCATTCTGAGAAATTTCTGGCCAAACACGATTACGAATACGGAGTTATGGACCAATTGCCACTAGAGGGCGAAAGGCGACGAAATCGCTCTACGCAAGAAGAGGATGGATTGGCTACGCGCTCCGAAGAGGTGAGAACGGTCCGATGGATGTCGCTTGGTAGCTTCACCATCCTACATGTGGCGGACCTCCGATTGATGGTCCCCGATATCAAGGCGGTGGGCATTGACTGGAGTGCGGCGAAGACGGCTTCGCTGGACAGAGGGATATGGAGAGATATCTGCAAGTATGCTAGGGCATAAGTTAAGCAATTTATCCCAAAGATTATCTCATGTTCCTACATATTATTATCATGACTACATAAAACAAAGCCGCCTCCCGCTGTCTGTATCTATGTATGCTTACATCTCTAAAACTACTCATCGGATTTCGATGTGTTTTTTTTAAATAGACACACTTATTCCAGAGCAAGCTTTATATGTATAATACATGCACAATATTGTAGGGAACACTTAGTATCAGAATTGCAATATATACCTACTGGATGCAACGAGTTTGAATGCACATTTGTACTGGCTGTTAAAACTTTCATACAAATAAAAAGCTCATGATTGTAAATCGAAACATCGTAAAACACAATCGAGTACACTTTGGCTGCGGAATCGTTTAATCTAAAAGCTCTGGGACATGCCACTTTAAAATTAATGCATCGCTATCAAAACTTTTTAGATGGATGTGTTTTTCCGTTTAGCTTTTAAAACTTAACAATAAATTAGGTACGTACATACTTGAAGCTGGATATCGTGTATTTTTTAAATAATCCCAAAGCTCTCCTTGCTAAGCAACTGCCCACGGTTCTTTAAGCGTATTGTACTTATTTTATACAATTTACACGATGTTTTGTCTTTTTAAATAAATAACGATCAAGGAAATATCAAACGGTCTGAATATGTTAGCAGCAAATTTTAAACTTTTTATCGGCAAGGACTTCAATATTTTGGTAAAAGTATCTTATAAGTAACTAGTAATCAGTTCACTCAATAAGAATTTGTGTCTTATTTTGGTTTCACTCATTATTCAATTAAAAAAGATACATATAATCATAACCCCACAGATTTGCAATAGAGGCCTAGATTAATTTAAATCTTATCAAATGCTTTATAAAACTGATGATATACAGTTGTAAACCATGTTTATGCATTTCATCTACATATACCTACTGTAGGAAGAAACGTGTTCAGCGAAACCAAATTAAAGCGGAACCGCTCGTAAAAATAACTAAAGAAGGCATATTACGCTTCGCCAGTGATTTAAATAAACACGAATCATAAGCTTTTATTGGTGTTCCGCCGCGGCGAGTCCTCTCACAGATACAAGATGCTGTGTCGACTAGATTTTTGAGGTTTACTTGTAAATGGGGCCATTCGCATGCGGCCGGCGTGTCGCAGGCATTAACACTAAATGACAACTGCGACCTCGCCGCGCCCGACATCGTCAGATAAGGAACGAGGAAATAAAGAAGATTGTCATTTCACACCAGACGCTTAAGTCTGGTGTCGATGCATTTTAGGGGAACTGGCAATTTCCGCTCCCAACCGCCGCCGACGACAGCGACGGATTCCACCGGCATTAATGCATTCCACTAAGTACTTTTCTTTTTAACATTCCAACTTGTTACGAACAATATTCTGCGGTAAAGTTGCGGTATAATGTGCTTTATTAAATAGCCGCGAAAATTACGTATGAAAATTGAAATTCCGAAGCCGAAATCACTAAGGCGACAGGGTAATCATAGAACAGTATATATTTTTTCAGGGAACGATGCGCACGCGAACCTCGCGATAATATCCGGCTTTGGAATTGGAAAAAGTGGAACGAATCCAAAGTTTCGTGCAGTCAGTGGTCCTTCTCCGAATGCAATTGTCTATGGGCTTCTTGGGTGTGTATAATTTGCTGAGGGGTCGTGTTTCCGGGAACCTATAGGCGACCGTCTGGCTCCAGCTAGCCGTGAGGTCATTAGCCTGTTCATTTGTCACTCTAATTTATTATAGACTTGGAGTATGTGTATTTATAACACATGCTCATCTTTTTTGTGTTAAAGCGACGTGTCTTCATGAAGATTAATGTTTCAGAATTGCGTTAGACTCGACGGGGGAATAATGTGTGTGAACGAAGTCCAAAACTATGGGGGCGCGTCCACAGCAGAGGCCATTTGCAGCGGAACATACAATCAAATTAACCAGAACAATCTGAATTCTCTTGTTCAACAGACCGATAAATTTGAATAGCTGATTTAATTTGCTAATAGTGTCCGTGCTATTGCGTGCAAGTGTGGAGTGTGGAGCAATTATCTTGAACGTGTTACGGCTGAGTTGTGAAAACTGTTAAAAAGGTTTTGAAATTTTTACTGTCTAGTTTATGGGCTGTGTTTTCGAATTGACGATATGGACTAATATTGTACCAGCGTTCACTATAAATTATGTTAAAAATAATACATTATAGTTTCAGCGATTCGATATCCAGATCGATTTTTCAGTATTATAACCACCCAGTCGCCACAATCAGTATAGATGTTGACTTATTCAAACTCATTGACCCTATAAAAACAAATCTGTTAACCTGCCTCTTTAGTAATACATTTTACTATCCACTGTCACGCGAAGTACAACGCAACTCATATAATAACAATGCATACCTTCAGAAAGTTTGTTTCAAACATAGATACCTACCATACCAAACATGTAACAAACTGTAAGCAATAATGTAAAGGAGCAGTACAGTTCATCTCAGGTGGTCAATAGAAGACAAGCACTGCAACATGAGCCGTGTACAGTCCGCATGGACAACACTTGCACGGCAAGTTATGGCCCCGCAGAGATCTTCGCGTCGTGCTTGGCAACAGCCATTCGATATGCCATAAACAAGTACAACCCATACTAGGGAATGCTTAGCATAATCATATGAATCAAGTGGAATGTTAATCAACCGCAGCGTTCGGGTGAACGGCGCGATGCGGTCGGATTGTTGAGTGGGAAACGGTGTCCATCTGACTGTTTGTCTAAGTAATAATTCGCTTGTTAGTGGGTGTATTCGATAATTGATCACGTGGTTTTATTTTCGGTGCTTTAGGTCTTATAAACGTGAGTTTATTTAAGTAGTGTAGGTTTTAATATGTCCCGGTTTTCCGTAGGATATTGCACTTGTGGCCTGTGTAATGTAATTCAGACGATAGGAGTTTGATAGTAGTTAAATTCATACTTCGTTCAACGTTGTTGGACTTTCACAATTAATTCGAGATTAAAATTAGCCAAATTGGTTGAGCCGTTCTCGAGTATTAGCGAGACTAACGAACAGCAATTCATTTTTATGTAATACTAGTGGACTTCATTTGCGTAGATTTATACAAAATATAACACTCTCTATTTAGTGATAAAAGTAACCTATAATCCTTTCTCAGACTCTAAACTATCTATATACCAAATTTAATTTAAATCGATTCAGTAGTTTTGACGTGAAAGCGAAACAAAGTTACTTTTGCATTTATAACACTAGTATAGACATAGATGTCAAGAGATACATTTAAGTTCGGCCGTGTGGTGACGGCAAATACAATACATGTGTCACCATTCCAGACGAACGTTTCCCGTCATGGGTGTCGTAAGAGGCGACCGAGGGAGCTCTCCAGAGAACGGGCAGCAGCGCTCTCTGTGAGTTAAACTACAACACTACTGCGATCACCAACCCGCCTGCCAAGCGTGGCGATTTTTGGTATTTCACCCCAAGTGACGGAAATCATTGCGGGACGCCCTAAGTCTCTAGACCAAAGTTGGTGCGATGTGAAACCTAATACTAGTCGTTGGAAATGGTGAAGAAGATTGAAATTAACAACATGTCATATGTTTTCGCGGAATATTAAAAAAAGTGAAAAATAAGCAACTCGTATTTTTCATTTTCATTTGATTAGTAGTTTTCATTAATAATTTTCACTTCAAATTGGATTGTACGAGTACTCATTTCATCTTACTTCTTACTAATATTATAAATGGGCAAGTGAGTTTGTTTCTTTGTTCCGCTTTCACGCCGTACCTACTGAACCGATTACTTTGAAATTTTGCTGACGTATAGTTACAAGTCCGATTTAAATAATAGGGTACTTATTATCCCGGAAAAATTATATTCCCGAGGGAAAACAAAAATATTACTTTATACCGCAATATAACCGAAGTCCACGTAGGCGAAGCCGCGGGCGCAAAGCTAGTAATCAATAAACAGAGGTCTTACTTAAGTTATCTTATTTAAAAGTTAGAAAGGGGTCTTTCTCAATTTACTACTACGGGCGGAATGCACGAAAACAATGACGTCATTGTCCCGTTCCGCACCAGAGTGTACTAAACTGCAATGTTTAACGTTGTCACATCAAACTACGGTCAGTATACCGATTTTATAGACAACAATTTTTTGATGTTTATTCGCAGATATCTTCGTCGTGATATTTTTTGTTGGAAAGAAGATATTCCCATGATAATGAATTTGGATTGATGATAGCAAACCCAATAAATTGAGAGGAATTTAAAAACATCCTAGGGCCTGGCGAATACTACTTGGAGGTAGTCGGTTCTTTTTTCTTTTAAATTATAAAGTCATTGAGAGTCACAGCCAATGTTAGTGCGATGTAAAACCTCAAATTAGGCGTCGGGCTCACAGAGCGGGCACAAAGCCGTCCCCGAGCGGAGCCCGGGCGCGCGATAACGGTGAAATTATGCCCCGCAAATAACCACATTACCGGCCTCATTTGTTGACCGGATCACACTAGCTCTGTGCACAAGCCCCGGGTTACCCGCCCCTCAAATATTTATGAACTGCCAACAGTTTAGAAACGCGGATTTCGTAGGACACCATTGGCGTACTTAGATTTCTTTGAAACTGTGTACGTGAAATCGGAAGTGTGCTGATCTTTGAAGACATGACGACTTC
>SJJU01008668.1:16719-29153 GCA_012932125.1 Conopomorpha cramerella | reverse complement strand
TGGTTTAACTCACAGAGAGCGCTGCTACCCGTTCTCTGGAGAGCTCCCTCGGTCGCCTCTTACGACCCCCATGACGGGAAAAGTTGGGCTGGGATCTGGAGATTTATTCAGGCTATATACAGAGTGTAAGAAGAACCCGAGCAATGGTCTTAGAAACGTTGTTGGGTTCGTCACTATGAACAACTTTTAATATGACGACAATGCGGGGAAACGCAAAATCTTTTTTTTTGATCTCCCTACAAAACAGAAAAATGTTTGCCTCGGGATATGACATTTTGTATGGTGATTGAAAGAGCGTCTGTGGTCCAGTTGGTCGGATACGTGACTTGTAACCGGGAGGTCGCGGTTTCGAGTCCGGCTACTGCACGTGTACCAATGGGACCCTTTTTCAGAGCCTATGTATGCAACGTAACGCTCGTACGGTGAACGACAACATCGTAATGCAACCCGCACACCACAAGGTGTGTGATCCCTGTTACGGCGATGGGCTCACCCCCTGTCACGTTGGGATAAAATACGCTTGGTGAACCGTAGGCATTTGTTTTAACAAGTGCCTCTACCCCGCTTTGGCGTACCCCGGTTTAAAAGGCGTGAAGTGTATTTATTTTATTTAGTTTTAATTGAAATTTTTATTCCGTTCCCCACATTGTCGTCATAGTAAAAGTTGTCATCGTGACCATTGCCCGGGGTCCTTTTATACGCAGTATAATGTCCATGACATTCTTAACTCCTTGCCATGTTCAATGTAGCCGAAACATCCTTGATATCCTAAGATTATGTCCTTTTTATTAGATTATCCTATTCTCTTATCCTATACTCTATCCTATTATGAGGATTACGGACGTGAGTCTAATTCGGGAAGTGAAATCTACTACTATTTAAATCCAATCAATTGAGACCAAGAAAACATGCTCGGTAACGTTTGCCCGTAGTAAGTCTTCGTGGTACACTCGAGGCCGGATATCGGGAACAACGACTTATGAACCGCGACGTCACTAAGTTGGGGAGTTTATTACGGCTGACATTATTGTTCTTAATCGTCATAGGCAGACATTAGACGCTCATGCAAGCATCATTCAATTCCATCAGTCATGATTTATGGAATGACTACTAATACTAATTCAAACATAATTCACTATATTAGAGGATAGGAAATCCGTCAATCACAATCATGACTGTGGTAAAACTGAGATCAAAACGTATCGTCTAATGTCTGCCATAGACTAGTGTTCAGAGCACCTCTGGCTCGTAGATACCGAGGTATTTATTTATGTTGTGTGTGTCTGGATGTTTTATCTATGTATGTATTTAAATGTTTCTATGTAATTATACCAGTCTCTGGCACCCGTAGTACAGGGTATCCTAGTTTGGGGGTCAGGTGGCCGTATGTGAAATGTTTTTAAGGGTATAAAAATAGCAGTTTGTCGATTCAGACCTACTTGCCTGTTTTTAACGGCAGCTTTTTCAGATTTTGAGAGAGAATCTGAAAAAACTGCCGGACATAACAAACACGAGAATTTTCCATATTAGATAAAAAGAAAATACCAGAACAATAAATGCCCTTTGACCAAACTCTGATCTTTATTTCTTTTATAAATAAATAAAGAGATATAGGTAAGCAAAAATACTCGAACGCTCCATTTAATCTTCCCAACTTATGTGGGTTGTAACTCGAACGAGGGCGCTTTGTGGATTTTTGTTATCTTTTGTTACAAAAATAGAATCTAAAACACAAGTACCACACACATATATACGCTAAGTAAAATAGAACATCGTCTAAAAAGATTTCAGGACTAACAAGATGTAACCAAATCAAAAATGTGCTTGTTCATTCTAAAATGTTAACTTAAAAAGGTCGTCTAAAGTGTGCAGAATTAATGCCATTCAATTTATCTAGGGTAGGCTGTGCTCTAGGTTACAGATACAATTAAAAACTGAAAACACACGAAATGTTTTATTTATACTTAGGTAGGTACATTTAATTAAATTTATCGTGTTGTGATGTTGACTGGTAGAGAACACTTTGGTATTAAGTTCACCCAATCCTAACGTTGTGGCGCGCCTTTGGGGGGGCCTATGTCCAGCAGTGGACGTCAGTGGGCTGATATGACGACGATGATGTCTTGTCGTCACGTAGAAATACACATTTTGTTTATCTGGACTCCTGCAGGCCAAACATGCGCGTCAAGAAAGACAAAACAAATAATAAATAAAATAAAATAAATACACTACACGCCATTTAATCCCAAAGCGGGGTAGGCAGAGACACTTGCTTAATAAGCAAATGCCCACGGTTCACCAAGCGTATTTAACCCAACGTGACAGGGAGTTAGCCCATCGCCGTTAGAGGGTTCACACACCTTGTGGTGTGCGGGTTTCATCACAATTGTCCTTCACCGTACGAGCGTTGCCTTGTGTACATAGACTGAAAAAGAGTCCCATTGGTACACGTCCATTAGCCGGACTCGAACCCGCAACCTCCCGGTTACAAATCAAGTATCCGACCAACTGGACCACAGACGCTCAAAACAAGATATAGAACAAATACGTACTCTGATTGGATATTATGTCACGCTTCGTACTCAGGTTTTTTCAACAAATCGCGTTGTCTTGTCATTTTTTCTTGAAGCGCTGTGCTGAGGAGGCTACTGGAGAGCTACTTTGCATTCAAACGAATATAACCAAATAAAAAACCGTTTTATAGTGCCAATTACTGCCGTCATACGAAGAAAAGGTGTAAAATCACATTATTTTGATGGGAATATTGTGCTTTTTTACTGACTTAAGGATCAATTCTGTGGTGATTCGGAAAAAGGGGATGAGTCATTTTTTTTTTCAATATTATCTTTTTACACTTTTGCAATGTTCAATCACATTCATTTTAAGGTAAAAAGGAGATGGGTCGTAAATATGCATTTTTAAGGGTCATTCAAGTTTAAATGATCATAATGAGACAAATTTATTAAAGGTATTTTTTGATATGGAAAAAGAGCGTTGACTGCACTCATCTCCTTACGCTCTAAATCTTGTATTATAAATACATTTTAAACATTAAAGAATTTGTAAGACATCAACCAAAACCACCCACGCCGCGATTCGGTTTTCTGACGCTACTGTAAAGTTGGTATTTTTGACTTATCCCCCTTTTCCAAATTACCACAGAATTATTCTTCGGCCAAAGCCCATAATTGTGCTCCATTGGTGGGAGATCAGTTGTAATCGTCCACCTTTGAAACGCAGTCTCGGTACATTGGTTGTGAGGATGCAGCACCTCACTCAGAAACTTTCCCCGTTCACTTGACAAATAGAGGTGTTTGTAGAGTTTCAGACTGTCTTCCAAGTAGGTGGGTAGATACTTAACACTTTCCTGGATTGAATGACGCCCCAAGTCTGTTATCAATAAAAACAACGGTACAATGATTGTGTTCGTGCAAAGAATAATGATCCTTAAAAATACCGATAGCTGCATGCATGCAGATACTAAGATTTTGTATTACCCACGAATCTTTCAGTAATTAATAACCTCCCTAAAAATAAATGAAATTGTGTTACTCGTTATCTTTGTTTGACGGTAGAAGTTTAAATACTTATACAGAGTGTAAAAGAACCCCGAGCAATGGTCTGATAAACGTTATTGTGCTCGTCAATCTGTAGTATAGCGACTATGTGGGGAAATGAAAAAAAAACAATCCCCACACAATATGTTATCTCGCGAGGCATAACATTGTATATTTTTGAGAAAAAAAAATTGCGTTTCCCTGCATTGTCGCCAACGAAAAAGTTATTCATATTGACGAGACCAACGTTTCTAAGACCATTGCTCGGGGTTCTTTTACACGGAGTATGTAATAAGAAAGTCCCGTGTATTTCGTGTTCGTTCATTTTGTATTTTTCATTACGTTCCACATACCCAGGATTATCCCCTGCTGATCTGGGATGTAAATGCAAGCCATCAGCTGCTTTTGTTCCTGGCATGTTGTTGGAAAACACTATGGGAGCTCAAGATTTAAGTTTATTCAGCCTATGAGCTTGCAACTTGTAACTGAATATACAGGGTGGCTCATTCAAATCGGTCAGTATGGGAAAGTATGAAACTATAAGACATAAGAAGTTATGTTCTTGGGAACCATGTCATCCATTTTAATAACAAGAAAAACTGCATACTTCCATTAAAAAAAAGTTCTAATATTGTATTAAAAAAACAGTGGCCACTACCAACACCTACTAAAATAAATGAAAGTATGTGAAAACAATGCATTGTATTAATTATAGACAACATTTACTTCTTAAGACCTATGGAATCGTTCTCTAAATAGAAATTGTCAGTTTTTTTTTCTCTCAAAACAACCGGGTTCGATTCCCGTGCAGTACAGGTTATTTTTTAAATGTATGAATGCAGTTTTTCTTCTTATATAAATCGGTGACATGGTTCCTAAGAACAACTCGTCATATCTACTATATAAAAATAAGTCGGGTTTTCCTCCCTGACGCTATAACTCCAGAACGCACGAACCGATTTCCACGGTTTTGCATTCGTTGGAAAGGTCTCAGGCTCCGTAAGGTTTATAGTAAAGAAAATGTAAGAAAAATTGCAACAGAAAAGCGGGAAAACGAAACGAAGCCATCTGGTGGCGAAACGGAGTTCGCCGTGTTTGTTAGTGTGTTATAGTTTCAGACTTTCCCATACTGACCTATTTGAATGCCTGTATATTGACATTCTTAACTCTAAACTTGGCCGATTGTAGATGGTCCCTTGTGATCTTGTAAAGGTCCCTTCATCCCCTTTTGAGGATTATGGACGTGAGTTTATGTGTGTATGTGTATCCAGGATTTGTATCCATTTGTAATGGCGGATTTGTAAGCGATACCGCCTAAGCCCACTTAAGCGAAAAAGACTCGAAGACCATTTCCATTACCTCAAGAAACCGCAATAAAGATCACTGATGCGATATACACAAAACTGGTTAAGTTATGTTTGTTTGAAAAGCAAAATGTTCAAAGCATGCGTAATCAATTTAGTAACCAAAACCACTCTGGTAGATATGTCTCAATAATTGATTATCGTAGGAACCTTATTGCCTACCTAAACTATTTACGTAAATTTCAAGATTGTAGCCCAAATTGGTTTCCATTTTTCTTCAAACAGTTGTCCATTTTCATTACGAGGTCTCGTCTTACGTCGATCAGGATTTGAATACTAAAGTAATTTACTTACAAGGCTAAACATAAAAGCAATATTGCGTAACTTTATATTTCAACTAGCTGTACCGCGCGGTATTACTCACGTTTTTTATCCGCTCCCGTGGGAATTTCGGGATAAAATGTAGCCGATGTCACCTGGGGATAGTATAGATTCCCAACGGTAAAGGATTTTTTTAAATCGGTCATGTAGTCTCGGGCACTATTTGATGTAAACAAACAATCAAATCTTTCCTATTTATAACAATGAGAAAATTCTTAACAAGCAACTATTTTATTCCTTTAATATTTGATGTTAATTTAAATATTAAGTAATTACAATTTAAAAAAAAAATTTAATACACTTCACGCCTTTTAATCCCAAAGCGGGGTAGGCAGAGGCACTTGCTTCATAAGCAAATGCCCACGGTTCACCAAGCATATTTAACCCAACGTGACAGGAGGTGAGCCCATCGCCGTTACAATTACAATTTAACAATCTGGTTTCGTTTACAGTCTAAGTAAAGTCGAAAGGAACAATTTGCCAAAAGCAATTAACCGACCAAACGACCGCGAAGATTTTCTGCACTTTTCACTATTTATTTTCCAGCTTTCAGCCATCGTCTTTTTTCTTTTCAGCACCCTGAAATTCAATATTCTTGAAAGTCCGTATGATTAATGTTAAATCTCGGATTGGATTGTGGCGAAATGCCAGTGAATTGAAAACTTGAGGGCACTGATGGCCAGATAAGCGCTCGTGAAATGATCATGCGAAAAGTTTTGCCAACGGAGAATACTGAACTCTTTTGTCCGATAGAGTTGTTTTTGGAATAGTTTCTAGCATACGTGTTTGATGTATGAGTTATGTTCGATTCCTACATGAATAATTTAGGCTTTATATTCGAATTGAAAACTCGTAAATCGTGAAGTGATTTGTCAAATTGTTCATTGTTACAAAAATAAGACAGGGAATTAATGGTTAATGTCCTCTGGTAGACATTTTTTATTTAATACTAGCGGACCGGTACGTGTTTTCGCTACGTACAAATTAAAATGATAATAAAACTAATATTTTGTGCAAACTTCCCATAAAACCATCACAAAGAACAAAGCTCTAGATGAGACCGTTCTGGAGTTATACAATTACAACGAAAATTTTCATTGATTTATATTATACTAGCGGACACCCCGCAATCAATTAATCAATTCATTTGCGTAGTTTCGTACAAACTTTAACACCCTTCAGACAGCGACGCATCCCACAGGATCGGAATAGAAAGCATCCTAGGTCCATCAAGACCTTAAATTACCTCCCCACCAATTTTCAGCCTAATCGGTAGAGCCGTTCTTTATTTATAAATAGTCTAACTAACACGACTTTCTTTGATATAATGTACAGTCACGGTACATCTTGATAAATTTTCGTGTTTTTCGTAGAATATTTTAGTTACCGTGTAAGTAGTATCGAATATAAAGTGGCTGATTTTCTGGATTATCCGATATTGGGAATACTATTTCCGGAAACACGTCCGAAATAAGTATCCGGTACACGTCCGCCGTACGTATCGGGGTACATCGCCTGCATGTACCAATTATCCCTGGAATTTTCTTAAAAATTAGAAAAAGCAATTATTAGAGTAATTAAGGAAAATTCTCATTACAAGACCCGTGGTGCATTACAAATTTAACGGTCTCAAAGCAAAATTGCTTCGGAAAAATTAATTTCGCACAATTTGACTTTTAAATGATTTTCTTGGACTGACTGCAGTTCCCATTCACTTGGGATGTGACATTTGCGGGAATAATTTGAATTTCAAAGTTTGCTTTGTATTCACTAATTAAAGCAAGAAAGAAATTGTGCAAATAAGAAAAACTGCATTTTTTCATCTTCTCGTGACATGACCGAGAACTTATGGGTAGTAACTAATATTTATTCATGCACATACTTAGATACTTACTACTTAAACAATTATACATAATGCCACATGTCAGCAACTATGGCAACAAAATCCCCACATCGAAAACGTTTTCAAAGCAGGGTAAGCAGAGGCAACAGCCCACGATTCACCAACACAACGTGACTGTGTGTGTACCTATCACCGTTATGGTACCCGTCATCAGCCACGTGACGTCCACGGCTGGAAGAGGGCCTCCCCCAATGATTTCCATGATTATTTGGGGAGGAATTGCGCTGTGGTGACACATGTACGCTGAAAGAGGAGCAAGCAACAGCGCTGGTATTGCTTTCGAGTGGCGACCAGAGCTCGGAAAGCGATCCCGTGGACGTCCAGTACACACGTGGCAGCGGAGCGTGGAGAAGGAGCTGAGAGCCGCAGGACTGAGCTGGAGTGACACCAAGGAGGTTGCCGCGGACAGGAGGGAGTGGAGACAACTTGCGGAGGCCCTGTGCACCAGCGGGGTGCCTTAGGACGACAACAACAACAACAATTGCGCTGGGGTGACACATGTATTCTATTCGCCATCACCACACGACGTACTAACACAGAACCGACAACCATTACAATAGGGCGGTACAACCCAACCCAAGTACGGAACAACTTTACTTTTGGGGAACGTTTACTGTTTGTTTTTAAAATCATACTTTCATCAAGATTTGTGTTATACTACTGTATATCTGTAAGTAATAGCACTTATAACGGTGAAGATATAAACGATTTTATTTGATTTGCCTGACACTTATAGCTTGTCGAAGCAAGAGGTAAAAATCACGCATGTCTTCCGTGACGCGTTAATATCTCTATTTCTACTGGCTAGTATTGTGTTAACTTCGATATAGTTATGAATCCAAACATACCGTACAAACTTGGAACTGTAATCGACAAAGTTACATGTCTCACCGATTTAAACGAGCATTAGCTATTACTTAAGTGAAATTCTCTGAACCATTTACCCAACTACTTCTATTAATAGTCAATGACGTAGGTAATGTAAAACAGTTCGCCAACTTGAAGGCAAATCTACGTGCTTTCGTAAACTAAGATGTGGTAAGAACTTTAGAAACAGGACTGGAATGGGAGTTATGTAGATTAAATTTAATAAAGTACTCACATAATTTGACGTTTGCGTGATTTCAGAAGAAATTTGGTACCTACCTATATCCATATTCAAAAATATTATTCAACGGTGTTCATCCAGCAAGTAAACTAGTATAAATGGATAATAAATCATAATGCCTTCACGGCTGATTCTACTCGAAACGAGTATTTTTTCCAGCATCACAAGACGCGATTAAATTGATGTACCCTACAGAGTCAAGCTAACCACTAACACTCCAAGCCCTACCTGCCTCATAGCGTATAGGCAGACATTAGACGATACGTTTTGATCTCAGTTTTACCACAGTCATAATTGTGATTGACGGATTTCCTATCGTCTAATATAGTGAATGTTGTTTGAATTAGTATTAGTAGTCATTCCATAAATCATGACTGATGGAATTGAATGACGCTTGCATGAGCGTCTAATGTCCGCCTATGAGAGTTCCTTTTTCTTTTTTTCTTCTTTACAACGCGCAGACTTACTTTGCTGCATACAAAATTACTTACATTTATACTTTCTTGTTCTGCTGCCAACTCTCCCGTGTCTTGGGTATTGACGACTACATGATAGAAACGAACACATGGTTGCATCGTCAGTTGCCAACAAACGTTAAAATTTAGGTTCTTCGTTCAAGCGCCATAATTTAATGACCAGTAAACTTGCACAAGCGTTCTCTCAACTGTTTACTAGGTCCCCAAAGTATATTGAACCTTGCTCGCACTAGCTTGTCAAGGAACACATTCCTTGTTTCATGGTTTATAATATGCTTCTCATAGTGCATTGGTAGATGTGTTCTTTTTTCTTCGTCGCAAGGGCACAGAATCTTTTGACAGAGAATATGGATGGTATATCTAAACCAACTAAGCGCTCTTACGATGATGGAAAGCGTCATGAGGAAACTTTCTCACATGAAGAATAGGCGTAACATCACATTATTTTCATGGGACTATGTGCTTAATAAGACAATACAATACATTTATTTTGTCTGACAAATGCAAATCACACAGCATCAAAAAAGAAAACAAAAAAAAATACACAGACACAAATAAATTGCCACAGTTTGACTGTGCTTGGCAGCGAAGAGGAGACTCCGGCTCAGCATCAAGTCACGGGTACCCGTGACACTGGTCTTCCGCCGGCACTAAGACTTCAGAATTCCTGACTGAGCTTGGTGAGAAATGTGCCCTTTATCCTGTTGGTGTCAGTGCAAGTGTGTAAACCCTACAGTACATTTGGTTATCAACTTTAAATACAATATTAATGCTACTATTTGGCACCTCTTCGAAATCCTAATGATTTTTTTTTATCTCTATGAACAAGCGTTTGACCACCATCCTTTGATGTAAAGGATGTCAACTCAAAACCCAAAAAGCTGAGGGTGTTATCTAAACCCAAAAGGCTGAGGGTCTAATCTGGTCAGCAACACGATGTATGACGATTCTCAGTTACTCTCGTCCTGGCTTCGCTCCAAGCTAGTTGACCCCTGCCGCCAACGGCGCATAAAAATATGACTTCCGCATCTACTTACTTGGATAAAAAAGCAAAAGATTGGAGTTCAAGGATTTCTCAGGAATCTTCCTATCTACTTACCAAGGTAAACTAGAAGATTCTCTTCTAAAAGTATAGGAAATTTGAAAACGAAAAATAGTAATTTTTCTTTCAATTGTATAATTTATGGTACCTAAGTAATTCACTTATCGCTGTGTTGTTTTTTGTGCAATTCATTGATTATACCTATAACTTTGTTTCGATACCCTGGGGGGATATTAACTGGAGTGGACAAAACTTTTCGAAGGATTCTTCGTTGTCACTTTTAACCTGCCACAAGGTACTATACGTATTATTAGGTCACTTTTACATAGTGAGTTTTGAGAAATATACGTACACATAGGAAAAAAGTTCCTATGTGTTTTACGTTCTCAATATAGTAGAGTACATCACCACGGACTGTACCTTTAGTTTAATATGTGTCAGGTACTACGTATAGTTTCAGTGTCTAGTTCAGCAGCTATTGTTCCCCAGATAGGAATGTCAGTAGCATTTTATTTATTGTTACTAACTCACAATGAGAGTGCACTGCAAAAGATGACCTGGAAATCTTTTTATCTTTTATCTGTGAGCCAAATAAGGGCTGAACCACAATTGAGAATACAACCTTAGAGGGGTCAGCTCAACGACTGATCGTCTCTGAGTATACTTTGACGTGTCTTAACTTAATGTAATTGCGCTGAGGAACGCAGTGTCGTACAACCTTTTTAAGATTTAACTGTAATAATGTAGTAAGGAATATAACGCTCCTACAAATATTCACCTGATGCCATATTAAAAGAATAACTACTTACCTAGTTTTTTTTTAGAATAATTATTCACTTTGGTTTTGGTGGTGAAAAAAAATAACGAAGACTTTTAGTTTCACAAGTCATCATCAGCCACATAACGTCCACTGCTGGACGAGGGCCTCCCCCAATGAGATCTGTCATTTGGGGTGAAATGCCCGTAATCGCCACGCTTGGCAGGCGGGTTGGCGATCGCAGTGGTGTTGTGGTTTAACTCACAGAGAGCGCTGCTGCCCGTTCTCTGGAGAGCTCCCTCGGTCGCCTCTTACGACCCC
Organism: Conopomorpha cramerella; assembly: GCA_012932125.1. NCBI lineage: Eukaryota > Metazoa > Arthropoda > Insecta > Lepidoptera > Gracillariidae > Conopomorpha > Conopomorpha cramerella. The sequence goes on along the minus strand of SJJU01008668.1, from coordinate 18,304 downwards.
TTCTTGGGCTGGGGTGGTGACACATGTATTCTATTCGCCGTCACCACACGGCTAAAGTTTCACAAGTAAATACACGTTTTTATTGTTCTAAGAAAACAGTCCACAAAACTTTTTCACAGGTAGTGAGTGATTTAATCGTTGCGCGATATCGTCACCCGGTCTTTGTACGATGGTACGAGATTCCTCTAGTTCCTGTAAAACTTTTTGCGACAGTTAGGTTCCTAAATTGAAAAAGTTCAAGTGACAGTATTTAGGGTAACGTAGTAGACACGGAAACATTAATATCGTTTCGATGTGTCCATTCTACAGTCATATTCACACACTACACATTCTATAGTCTATTGGTTGTTTTACGGAGATGTTTCATAATATTTTTCATCAATCTAGAGGTATACTTATATTATTATACAGAAAATGCATATTATACGCAATATAGAATACAGAAATATAGTGATAAACAGAACTTAGAAATAAATAATTTTCTACGAAAATGATAATCAATAGAACATTAATTACAATATACAAATAACTCGTAGCAAATTCTGTGCACCGTCTCTGCATAATAATACAAAATAATTTTATGCATAATTTTATGTAAAATTGCAATATTTTCTCCCGGTTTTCCCGCGGGAACGGAATGAAATATGCAAGGCACATAGCTATTTATTATTTTTTCAAACGTAATAAGATACTTGTGTTGGGTGCAAACTTAGTTAGAACCTAAACTGCAAAGTTTAAATTGGAAGTTCGAAAGCTGTGCTTTATGTAGGTACCTAAAATATACAATTACATTACTAATGCTTGTTTGAGTTTTTGATTGTATACCTTACTTTAAAAGTTTCTGAATTCGGCGAAAATTCAGTATTCAGTAAGTTGTATAAAATATTATTAATAAATTAGGTGTCTAGTTTAATTAATATTCATCATCATGTCAGGCCACAGACGTCCACCGATTACTGTTGGGTATAGGCTGCCCCAAAAGCTATAGCGTCCTCTATACGGCAAGAGAGCCAGAGGCCGTCCCGTTTAATCATGGCGCTGAACCGTCTGCGAGAGTGAACTGCGTGACGCAGGAGTGAGCTGCAGCAAGTACAGGAGCGTTGCTGAGGACAGAAGGCGTGGCGTGATCTTGTCAAGGCCCTCTGCACCTCTGGGGTGCCTTAGAACACAACGCAACATCGATGTGTGCCCGCCGCTAATCTCGTAGCTGCAACGCTCTGGCCCCAGATGGTCGGACCACCTTGTTAGAGATCTAGAAGTGTTTTACCGGCACTAGCCGCCCGCTCATACAATTTTTCAACGTTTTCCTCCACTTATCTCGGTCTGCCATCAAATCCTAATATCCTTATGATGGGACCATCATAAGGATATTAGAAATCAAACCTTTGAAATAAAACCTTTCCAAACAAAAAAAGAATAGTTTTTTTTTTGTTTTGCTTTATGGAAATGAATTCATTGACAGTTTTGAATTTTTTCATCATCAGCCATCATTGTGCATAATTTAGAATTTGTTTGTCATAAATTTCCAAGTTCACCAAGCGTATTTCACCCAATGTGACAGGGGGCCAGCCCATCACCGTTATAG
>SJJU01008668.1:0-16629 GCA_012932125.1 Conopomorpha cramerella | reverse complement strand
TATGCACTTGAAATTTGGAATGGACGTAGCTTAGGTACCGTAGGGGTGCACTTAGAAAGGAATTCCAGAAATTCCCACGGGAACGGGAATGAACGGGAAAATACTCTTGTATGAAAAATCTAAACCGCTCAAGTTAGACGCTCGAAGTTAGACTCTTTGGGATGCAGGTACTACTAAACTACGCGAATGAAATCGCGGGGCGTCCACTAGTATACTATGAACTATATTAGACTACTATCCTAACTGATGTTAAGCATCGATGTGGTCTACGATGAAGCGCACTTGTTCATAGTAAAATATCAAATTACATATTAAAATAAATCCACGTATGTGGGTATATAATCAAATAGACTTGAAGACCTCGAGAGAGTATACTTATACCTTTATATCTATTACTGAACAAAAACGCGATTAGAGCGATATAAACCTTACTTGAGAAGATATTTGTGCTTGGGGAGAATTTCAGAACAGGGCCCTAATTGCTGCTTGCCACTTCTAGCCCTTTAGTTGTGAGTAAAATGATTAGTCAGTATTAAACTCAATTTCCAACATCTGTACTGGGCCAAGTTACCAATATTTTGATAGATTCACAAAACATTTGAAGACACACACGCTGTCGACACGAACAGAAGAAGAAGAATAACCCAGATTTTAGAAAATCCTAGTAGAGTTTTAAGCTCCGGCAGTTCTTGACCGTAACGTGTTAGGTATCTAGGTAGTTACACAATAAAACGTCGGGGTATAAAGTCAGGGCTGAGACGAGTTTAGTAGAGAGTAGAAAAAATACCCACGGCTCGGTTCCTAATGGATGTAGTTCTTCGTACTGCAGGCATGTGCACCTTTTATTTCTAATATACAGGAGGTGCTTTTAAAGTAGGTTGCAGGTGGTTTTAAATTATGTTCACATAAATACCTACCGGTTTTTTGTCAGTTTGTGATTGTTCTGAAATTGAACAATCGTGACCATATTTAGATTTTTTAAATTACCGTAGCTATTTTTCTATTAGCAGGATACAAAGAATTAAAAATGCCTATGTTCTGGAAAATTTTGGCAATAAGTCTACTTTCTTCTATCTCTTTCTTCTCTAGCCTTAAAAATTATACGTTTAACCATTAATAGCACAGCTGGCTATATGTCAACCACACAACTTTTTACCGACAAGCTAAATCAGTTACGACTACCTACCGAGACATCTATAATTCTCCTCAAAATAAGACAGAGTGCTCGATAATTAACCACTGCAAAATGGTCTCCTATTCAATGACTTGCCGAAACCCAAGTAGCCTTACTTCTGTGATCGATTTCAGCACAAATCAGTATTCAGATTCAGACGACATTATACTTTTAACACGAATGAAAATAAGTCAACGACTGACAACTTACGACACAGCCTGTATACATTTTATCACCAAGCAGAGCTTTCAAGCTGCGCTATCAACTTGCCAGGCGGCATATCCGCTTTAAAGTCGTATTTTACCAGACTTAGCAAGTTTTAATGAATCTCACTGGGCAGAGAAGTGCTTAATAAAAGAACTATTCAGTAGAAAATCTACGATCTTAGAGACATATAACTTGGAGGCTTCCACTTTCATTGCATTCAATTGAAGTGTTTCTTGAAACATCACTGGAATTGATAAGGTTATTATAAGAAAAGTTTAACTCGGGAAAATTGTGGCCGTCACCGTTGTATTAACTGAATTTTGGATTAACGCTATTGAACTAAGTCAGGCGTAACTTTGCGAAAATGTATTGTTCTTAATAGATAAATATCTACCTATTTTAGTGTTGTAAAATAAGGTTAATTCGTTTAACTTTGAGTCCCTTGCAATGTCGTGCGCGTGGTTACTGTGAGTTTTACCGCGTGGAAGTCCCACTAATCTAACATTATTTTGTGTTACCAGCATAGAACAAGCGATAAATTTAAAGTAGTGGGATAATCATCCATGAAAGTATTTCAATGAGTCGATGATTTCATAGAAGATCGAAAAATATGTAGAGGTAACCGTAATCATTCTACACTTTTACCAAGCCAAACACATATAGTTGAAATGCCTGGAAAAGTGACATACGAAACGGCTTGAACTCTCATAAAGTATAACGTCACAATACCATTCATTAAAATTTAACTTTAAAAACGTATTCTGAAAAAAAAACACAAATATTTCAAACCCGGATGAGTCCAGAATAAAAAGTACCTACCTACTGAAAATTGTTTAACAAAAACATGAAATGAAAATTCTTTCAAGTCATTCAATGAAAATTCTTTCAAGTCATTCCCACTTGAAAGAATTTTCATTTGACATTTTCGCTCGTGTTACAGTATCCACCTTGCACAAACATAATAAGCCAGGTAAAGACCCTTATGTTATTTTAAGGGGGCTACTTGCATAAGAGGAAATGAATATTGCAACATTGTGTTTATCTATTTAAAGCACAATAAGTGCCCTCCGGCTGACTGACGGAGTGGCGCATTGCCCTCGTCTTGGCTAACAAGTAAGCTGACACCACTCGACGAGCTCCGGCCCAACCCTCGTGCACAATTAGTTGAATACAAACCTCGAGTGCTTGTTTCTCTCTTCTAGAAACCTCCCGGTGGCTTTCATCATTATTCTTCTTTATGATTGTGGTAAGGAAACGAGAAATTCTGAGAAAATCTGATATATTTCAGCTAAATATACGCCTACTCTACAAGAAACTTGGCATAGTTTCTGTAATTAGCATGTTTTAATACATACCCAGTACTAATAACAAACGTTGTGCAATGTATAACTTAATCACTTTGCTTTATTCTAAATCCTGAACATATGATATAAAAACAACCCTTGTTTAACTTACTCACACCTTACCAGTAAACCGGTTGTCAATTAGTCAAAGTTTACAGATCTAATGAAACTGAATATTCCGTATTTGACACATCGATTAGGCACATAGTTATTCCTCCATTATTAGTAAAACCGTGTTTTGTTCTTATAATTTGACATTTTCTTGACGTGTAGATAGATATTTATGATAAAGTTTTATACAATACACACTCAATACGCTTTTGTTATTAGTAAAATGGGTCAAATAAAAGTTCTTCAAACTAATAAGCATTACAACCTAACAACTTTTTGAACGCCCTTCTGAAATCCATGTTAAATATTGTGTAAATCAATGGATTGACAGTGGAGTTCACGTACCCGAGCCATGTTATGAAGTTGATCAGTTTAACGTTAGGGCAACAAAGGGAACAGAACGACAGAATAACGTACATGAGAAAAAATGGCAACCAACAAATTACGAACACTCCCATTATAATCCCTAAGGTCCTCGCTGCCCGACGCTCCTTTGACAGAGATATCTTCTGTTTCTGCTCGATGAACTGATGAACTACGCTGCCATTCTTCTTGGTGCTTGTCAGTAGAGGCTTTCCCTGCTTCTTCCTCTTCTGACTCACTCTTTTAATGGATTCCATCATTTTATTACCGTAAGTATCAGGTGATTTGTCTGATTTTATCTTGTTGACTCCCGTTTGAAATTTTTGCCTGGCCATTGGATCGTTGAGGAGAAGTAATGGCATGAACAAATTTCTCTTGATGTCCATGAAAGCCTTTCTCTGACATCGCTTTATACTTTGGCTGCTATCAGAATCGTCATCGTTAGGTGATTCTTCTTTGTTAGAACTTTCTTTTTCAAGAATTTCCACTTCCACCTTTGATTTTCTTCTGTGAATTCTTGCAGCCATTGTACGTCGTCTGAATCTTTTTTTTGCTGCCACATAGATTTTTATATAAACTATTGTCATTATAACGAGTGGAATGAAGAAAGATCCAAAGGACGAGTACACTACGTAGCCTCGTTCTGATGTTAATTGACAAGGAGTATCAATTGTAAATTCATCAGGCCAGTCGTTCCAGCCAAGTAAAGGTGGTGAACTTATTGCCAGCGACATTATCCATACTCCAGCTATTTGGAAATTCACTCTTTTGAGTGTTCTTTTGTTAGCATAGTTGATTGGATCAGTGATTGCCCAGTATCTGTCAAGTGCTATAGCACAAAGGTTTAGTATGGAGGAAGTGCAACACATTATGTCACAAGTCAACCACATTTTGCAAAGGTGCTTGCCCCACAGCCATCTCCCCAGGGTGGAATAGGCTACATTCAGTGGCATCACCAACACAGCTACGGCTAGGTCTGCCACGGCCAGAGAGACTATGAAAAAGTTCTGAACTATTCTCAGAGGTTTGTACGTGAAAACTCCCAAAATCACCAGGATATTTCCGAAAATTGTGCCGACGATGACGATGGCCAACACGATGCTCATTGTGAAAGCCTCCCATTCGGGAACAGCGATCAAGATGCCAAAACTCGAGTTGTAAAGGAACGACACTTGTTCACAATTTTCCCAATCTTGAGACGAATAATTGACAGGATAAAATGACACGTTCTCACCGATTGTCGTAAAATTGTTGTAAAAATATCTAAAGAAATGTTCGTCGTTCATTTTTACTTTTGTTAGGTAAATGTATTACTTGCCTATTTATGAAACCCTCAATGTATTTTATAGGTCATCTGAAACAAAATAACACAATTACCTACTGAATTTATGCAAACGGAAATGTACGATCAGAATAATTAATTGTTATCCGGGATTATCTCACGGGATCGCATAATATCGTTATTAATTTAATTTACCTACGTATTTAGTGTATCGATAATATTATTAGTGGTGTATTGAGCGTTTTTGTATATCGAACATGATTTAATATTATACCTGAATACCGAGTGTATAAGGACCCCGAGAAATGGTCTTAGAAACGTTGTTGTGCCCGTCGATATGAACAACTTTTATTTTGGCGACTATGCGGGTAGATGATTTTTTTTACATTTTTTACATTTTACCCCGAACGTTGCTCGGGGTTATTTTACACTCAGTATAGTTAAAGCCTATGACAGAAAGTCAAAGGGTATTCGTAGGTAGTTAAAACTTACAAAGATCTTTATTGAAAGCATCCAAGGTCTGCTCAAGGTTCCTTCGGGCCATTTTAATTTGCTAGGTTTACAATATTTTCATAGAATAGCTCTATGGCAAGTGTAAAACCTGTCAAACTCTAAAAAAATATTGATAACCGGTATTTTAAGAAAGCCGGAAGTGTTAAACTCTATCTGTTCCTGGACTTCTTGGCTAGGTAGGTACCTATTGTATAAATAGCGTTTACTATGTTTGGCAATAACTTTGCATCCAAGACAATACAGGTAAGGTAGAGCTGGTAAAACACTTGCCTACTAGGCATTACCAACCAAGAACTAAATTCCCAAGCGGGGTATTATTATTAAATCAGGAAAGAAATACCTACTTTAACTTCTTTGTAAAATTGTGAGAAATATTTAATTCTTAGAAATATCTACTCCACCAAAACTTTTACTAATTTTCATAATGTAGGCTGGACATATTTTATTACTACGAATTATTTTATATTTACCTACCTATTAGGTAAGTGCCTCTACCTATTAGAGTTAAAACTGTAATTCCTTAACTGAATGGTTTACCCTGTTCTTTTTTTAAAGGTGTCCTAATGTTCGATATCTCGATACACCAAAATTAGTAATGCTCGTTAAAAATGACTATCACTCACCAAGGAGGCACGTTCAGTTTTATTTTTTTACAATTTTATTCCTTGCCAGTATTAATGCACAAGCAGTTGTCATGAAAGATGTAGGTCGTCAACTGACGCGAATTTCGCAACACTCTTCTCCCTTTGTGTCCTCTTATGTTATGTGGCGTTGTAGCAGGTTGGTAAGTTTGCGCAAAGAATACCTACTACGGGGCAATTCTCGTTATTATAAGCCCGTATTCCGGTGTAACGGATCTTGCTCTCCCGCACGTAGCGCTATGGCATGATAGAGATAGCGTATAATGCGCTCTTTTAACTAACTCCGAATACGTCCGGATAAAGAGCAAATAACACGGGTACTACTGCTGAATCTGTTCAGTGTTTAACTATAAAATAGGAATGTTATGAGGAAAATAAAGCGGTGATCTAGTTAAGTAATTTTAGGGTTATTACATACGCATAGGTACCTAGGTACGCCACGTCCATTTCCCAGAGTGGTAGGTAGAGATCATGGACCTCCAATTTGTCTTGGTTTATTAGCATTAAAAATAAAAGTTACCGTAGTTAAAACCTGCACCAAAAATATCTAACTGAAGAAGTTGTTGACAAGAGGTGCATATTTATATACATAGCGCCTAAATCTTCTGCATAGCAAAACCGCGACCGGGCTAATTTCTCTCGACGAGCAGACCACTGCAGCAGTGCATACATTGTATGCCTCCAGCAACATACACGCGAAGCTTAGAGCGATGCTGAATGGTAAACAGAGGAATACATGCGAACCAACTTGAGTACAAACGGTTACTTCGTCATGTCGAATGGATCTTACTATCATGTAATGACCCCCCTTTGCAGGCGAACCTCTGCCACAATCCCGCTTCGATATATTCCGGAGTATACTATAAGTACACGATGCGACTGTACGAATATGATACCTACTGTGCTATTACACAATAATTATATTCACTTGAAACCCCGTGGTCTCGGCCATTAAGGTGAACTAGAATTACCAAGATGGGTCAAAACAGGCATAGAAGTATCTATGTAGATGACCTAGGTGAAATAGATCTAGTGACCAAGGTTTGTCCGGCAGTGTAAATGAACTAAAAGCATTGACCTACCTTCGTATTGCACGTGAATAAGGCATACCTAGGTTGTCCATACCCATATCACGAAAATGCAGGTCTGACATTGCTGCTGACCAAATATGATAGTACATAGTAAAAACCACAGAACACTACACTCTGACGAAAAAAGGTAGTGTAGGTCTATATCTTTTTATTGGACTTAAACTTCAAATTCTAATTCAGTAGTCTCATGACTGCTTAAAAAAAAAACAACTGTCATGAGTGTCACAGCTCAGCAGCGCTGGTGATTCTCTGCTTGTTTTGTTCCACAAAAATTGTGATTGATAAATAATTTGTTGTGATCCTCGCTTTATCCAATTACCTTTTATCCTCCCACGCAAAGGGAGGTAAAATTGATATTAGTGACTATCAATGAGTATTCTTACATGATGGGCATCTTTTCCTGGATACGAGGTAATGTATTTCACCTTGTACATCACTTCGTTACATTAGTGCTAATTACGTTGTTTTTAACTATCTACAGTTTCTTTAGGTATTTATTAGTGATTTTAGCAATCTTCGTACGGTTTATTGCCTTTCGTATGCGTTCTGTCCACTTGTAAAAAGTTATTTGTGGAAATTACTGCATCTGATTTCCTACATAAATGTAATTTCTTATAGGTAGGTGTATCTACCCTGGTAAAGTGCAGAAAAAGTATTTTTTAATTGTAGACAACTACTTTTTCAATCATATTTTGTTCTGCATAAGTATGCAATAAAAGAAATGTGAAGTTGATTCAAATAACTAAGGCTTCATTACTTTGTTACTGACCCCCCTCAAAGGATATTTTTATGGTCAACAACTTAAGCATGAGACAGGGGAGAGAATAATGTAACAGTGTACAATTTCTTGTTGGATCGTATTTACAAATATGTAAACAAAAATACTTATATAATATTATAAAGTTCAAAGGAAATGTACATAATATTTACCTCAGTAAGTAGTTGATTAGGAACCAATATATACTTCATCTACTTTAGCCACTATCGGAGGTGTAGGCAAAGTTAGTAGAGTTAGGTACTTACATCCTAAAATCAGTATCAATCCATAGTATAAAACAAAGTTACCTCTTGCTTTCTATCCCTTTGTACGCTTAATTCTTTAGTAGAGAGTGATTCTTGAGGAAGGTTTATATGTAATACATGCATATACTAGCAGAGAAACACTTTTAATGTCAAAAATTAATGTGAAACAATAAATGTTAATGTGAAACACCGTCACAAGCATGCACCTTTTGAAACACATGTTGTGTTGTGATTTTACCTTATAATTGATGAACCAAGATTCACAATCACATCAAATGCATTAATTGTGTGTACTTTATCAGGTCATTTTCTGTAACCTGGCCAGTGTGCCAATTATGCATAATATTAGAGTTTAGTGTTACTCCTCTTATTTACATTTATTTATTTTTACTTTTAGGGCTGGAAATGCCAGTTCCATTTAGGGACAATGAGTTGAACAAGATTGCTGCATTTTTCAACTTTTCAACATTTGCTCTGACATGCGGGGCTCTCATACAACCCGACTGGTTCAAGATAAGGGGAATTAATTGTGTCCGAAGCTACACACTGTCACAGTTCTTCTCTTTCGAGAATGATGATGACGATGACGATGATCCATATGCCATGGATCAGAGACCTGGGATAAAAGGTGTGTTTTGCTTTATTTTATATTTTCTTTCGGCGTCTTCCCATACTCTCCATTCATTCCTGTTTAGACAGCAGCAGTTTTTGCAAAAGTACATATGTACATACATACACTTCACACCTCTTTCCCAGAGGGGTAGGCATAGGCACATCTCCATTTGTCACGGTCCTGACATACCCTTTTCGCAATGACCTCCGGTTTTGAGTATGTTTCACACCATTCCACTGGGACCTCACCAATCTGGTTGATGGCAACCTCTACTCACCCGGCCCATTAGAAGTTAGTAATTTACATTTTGATATTTTTGATTTGAGATTAAATACTACTCTGTTCCAACTAAGTGTCACAAAAGAGGATAAAATATATGTATGTAAATATAAGATTTGGAACTTAGTTACTTGAGTTGGATCATTACAATTTATACTACCATAATAGTTGCTACATTTGCTTATTCAGTATTATACTCATATTTCGTTGGTTCTTAAGGGGCTTACACAATGAAACAAGCGCTGTCACTAAAAGAAAAAAGCTGTCTGTCTCTATGTATGCCATATCTATAAAACTATGCAGTGGATTTTGACGCAGATATCTTTATTAGATAGAGTGATTTAAGAGGAAGTTTTATATGTATAATGCATAAATATGATAGCAGGGAAACTGTTAATAATGCATATTGGCAATACAATGTTTACTAAGATTAATAAAAAGGCATTTTTTCCTTCCTTATTAGCTTTCTAGTTTCACTTCCTAATTCCATTTATATTTCAAAGACAGCATTTCAGTTATAGCTGCTTCTCATGCCCAACATTTATCCCAGTAGCCTTAGTTGCTTACTTTGAAGTTCCCAAAAACTAAAACCTACTTCTACTTTCACACTAAAACTATAAATGACTAATTCCAGGTATGTCATGCACACCAGAGGTTGTTGTGACACTGATGCGCGCTCTCATCCTGCTCTGCTTCATGGTTCTCCTCTGCTCTTCCATTGGAGTGATGATTAACCTCATGAGCTTGAATACCAAAGCTATACAGATGCTCCGTCGGAACGCTATACCGAGCATAATGTGTGTGTTCTGGGTGATCGGTATTGTTGGAGTGTGCTACTACACTACAATTGAGTTCAGCCAGTGGAACAAAGACAAGACTATACAAGTGGACTACGACTATGGATTCTATACTATCACTGCTGCAGGTAATTTATATTGTAAAACAATTGTTTAGTTATATTACTGTGAAAACGACGGCGAAGCCTGTCTGTGAGAGGCGATGTGATGTGTGGTGATATTGGACAGAATGATAAATTAAAATAATAAAAAAACACTAGTTCATTGTGGAAAGTTAAAAAACTATAATAATCAGAAAAGTCAAAATTGACAATATTCATAGAAAAACATACAAGTATAAAATAGTACACTTGTAAAAAAGGTTGCTTTCAGCAACATACTGAACCGATGCTCCACAAGTTTGGAATACCATAACAGCGCTATTGTCTTCCTTAACTGTGTCTAGGTTGTCCACTGTTTACCTCAATATATGTTTTTGATAAATAGGCCACCTAATACAGCAATTCTATCTAAATAAATAAACGAAAAATGAGATCACTCACTACAAAATCCACATGCGATATAAATAGGACTTCTTGGATTTGTGGAAAAGCTGGAGTGGTAAAATTAGATAGTCAACAGCCTAGTGCCCTTTAGGTAAACTAACATGGGGTTGCTCCAGCCCTATCCAAGTGTACATATGTCATTCACTCACCAAAGATTGTTTTCAGAGTATGACCTTTACAATATAGTTGGATACATACAAAAGTATCTGTAATCTTGACTACCATGTTCCCTAATTATTCATGGTTTGTTATATGAAGGATATAAATTTATTTTTATTCATTATTTACTTATTTAATAAATAATATAGTACTGCCTAAACTGTAATATTACTTCTGGAGAGTATTTTTAATATTTATACGTATCTAGGCGAGTTCAGCAAAATAATTATGTACAATATTTTCATCTATGTAGCCTTTATTGCTAGTTACAGGTACTTAGAAGTATGTAAAAAATTGTTTACAACTAGTATTGTAGTAGTAAAAACATTTTAGTAACAATTGAAAAATGTTAAATCTGTGCATACAAATGTTACAACAAACAGGGCCTCATACATTATTTTTTAACATAAGACTTAAATAAAATTTTTCAGGTGTAATGGCATTACTGGCGTCCGCGGCGAACTTATGGGGCGCCCCGATCGGCAACGACGAGGATATCCAGCGCCAGAACCTCATGGAGGACTGGGACGGTTACGAGACTCACGGCGTTGGTCCGACACCTGCTGTGCCCGTTTTACCCCCTTACACCCCGACCGCTGACTATGTCGCTACAGTTCACCCTACATACGCACCGCCGGTATTGGGATCCCAACAATATTATCCGTTCGACAACCTCAGTATTATTGCACCGCCGCCCCCCTACACGCCTTAGAGACTCGTGATGAATTCTCGTTCCGCAGTTCTGCTTAGTCTGAAATAGAGATATGAAAGGGAATGACGGTTGGGGACACGCACCAAAGACAAATTATTGCGTCTCTTACACTTTAAAGTTATATGGATGAAAATGGGCGGTATTTTTGTAGACATTTTATAAAAGTTGGACTAAGCAGATCCTCGGATGCAAGTTTTATTTTTGTAACTATTACTTATCTCGAAATATCGTACATATAATCCATTAAGTTACTTTTTGTCTTACGTGGCGGTAATATACAAAGGAGTCTGCTATGGCAAAAATAACTACGAACTTGTGCTACAATTTCCAATCCACGAGAAAAAATGGCGGGTGAATGGTTGCGTTATTTTTTTTCTTTTAATGTTATGCGAAAATGCGAACTGCTTGCACTTATTTTAGCGATAATTGTTAAGTATACCCTCGGGATCAATTTTGTCTTTCGTTTATTATTATTAATTACTCAGAATTCAAGGTGGCACATTCTGGCGCGTTATTATCAGAAATTTACCGTCAAAATAATGTCCATTGGCAATTTACACGTAGAATTAAAAACTTATATCCAATTTTATATTTTCTACAGTCTACTACCTACTTACTTCGGATACAGAATGAAGAATATTATGTTCAATTAATATTTTTCATAGCGTGCAGCGCCATCTAGGTATAATTTATATTTATAATTTTGTGATGAAACGGCGCGATACATTATAAGTCGTTAACAACACTTAATGCCATCTAGTTATACTATATCTATGACCTATATCATAGTATAATTCGTGCATTTCATGAATGCGCGCGGGCCTTAGATGTGTGTGTGGCACTTTTGTTCGTTTGAACTGTCAACTAGCGTGTCCATATACGACTCACACATCTAAGGCCCGCGCGCATTCATGAAATGCACGAACTATAGTAGCTTTAAATTCTAGGTAATCCTTTGTCTCTCCCGTGGCTATCGTTAACAATTATTAGCAATGGTATAAACATTCGAATAATATGAATCATCACAGTATTTTATTTAACCTAAGTTCTCTTGATGATAGAAGAATGGTTGTGAAAGTTGAGTTTAGTGCCTATTTCTTCTATAAACTTACCCAATTGCCTAACAATGACGGCTTCTTATCTACTCTTTATATTTCATGCCTTTTACATTTCTGACTGACAATGCAATCTTTTTAAACGTGAAATTAAAACGGCTTATATAACTTGCGCGTGATGCGGTATTAGTTTATAAATGTATTAAGAAAATAATATGCTTATTTTCTTCATAAAATAATAACAGTAATTTCAAACACTGACCTGCCTAATATGCATTAATATCAAATGAACTAGAATGTAGCTGTGTTTAGATCAATGTTATAAAATTGTATATACTATAATCTTCCATAGTTATTAATATTCTAAAATAGAAAAGTCTATTTACAACATATTAAATTTGTATTATAATCGTATTGTATTGAGATGGGATAACATCATTACGGCAAGGGCAAATATTTTTACTAAGTAATGGGATTTTTTTCGACGTTTTTCTGACAGAAATTCTTTTTGGGCGGAAAACTGTCACTACTGTCTAACTTTGTTTGGAAAGTCAAAGAAAATTCCCCATAAATTTTGTTTTCGCTGACAAATGAAATCGAACAGACCATTCGCCTTGACAGTTGTTACTTTGGCTTTGATATAACTCATAATGTATAGGTACAGTCGGCCAAGAAAGTGGTTAATCAGTTTTGACTCGCACTTCCTGTATCACTAAAACATCAATAAGAGAGAGTTGTTTCATTGTGATCAGTAAAAAATACCTTAAGAGTCATTTAGACAGGAAGAGATACTCGAATCGAACTGACGAAACTCGAAAGGCGAGAAAAATCTGGCAATGTAAAACATCAATAAGATGAGAGTTATATTGTAATCAGTAAAAAAATAACCTGAAGAGCCATTTAGACAGAAAGAGATTCTCGACTAGAACGAGCGAAACACGAAAGGCGAGAGAAATCTGGCAATGCCTAAACAATACGTACGATTATCGTACTCGAAAGGCGACAAAATATGCTCGCCTGTTCGAGAAACTGGAACCGTGTCTAACTGTTGGAGTTTTAAAGTCGAGTTTCTATTGACATTCATATGAATTTCAACCTTAGGGTAGTAGACCAGATGACAAACATGTGTCGCTTCTGCAATGAGGGTGAAGAAACTCCCATACACCTTCTGAGTGAGTGCGGACCCCTGATGCCCAAACGATCCACACAGCTGGGAAAACATATATTTTCATCAGATGAGGTGGTGAATCTCTACTACTGAGATACTGATACTGAGATTCAAAAGTTAAGTAAAGGCGCTCAAACTTGATACTGAACTCTAAAGAATTAACTAGGTGGCGATCACAATAGATCAAAATGATCGCAGTGATACTCGGCACAACAGGGCCCTACAGAGCCACACACAAAAAAAAGAAAAAAGTAGACCAGATTCTTGGTTGACTGTACACTATCCCATGTACTAGTGTGAACATAAGATTGTTTGGTATGTGTAACATTTGTATTACCAACTAGCTGTCCCGGCAAACTTTTGTTTTGCCATAGGAAGTAGCCTTTGTACCTCGTTTATCGGATGAAATACACCTTTTAAACCTTCTCTGGACTTGCACGAATAATTCAAGACCAAAATTAGCCAAATCGGTCCAGCCGTTCTCGAGTTTTAGCCAGACTAACGAACGGCGATTCATTTTTATTTATATGACCTTATTTCATTAGTAATGTTAATAAATAATGTTTGCCCTTGTCAGACATATCATAATGATGTATCTAATATTTAAGATGAAGTAGAAATTGAATGAAATCTCTCTTGACCGGAGAATTCTTACGTTTATATTTAGTGTTATTTTAAGTTCATATTTTTGTTAGTAATTGGGTTTGTTCATTTTCTGTGGCACCCACTTGGTGGACCCTAGCTTAGAAGACACTAGAACAAGAAGTTTTTTAAACACTATGAAAAAGCGTTTGACCGCCATCCTGCCTGATGTTGAGCAGCAAGGTAAAATGGATTCCTCACATTTTAAGTTCTAATGGGTCTGTTAATATTTCACCTTAATCTAATGCTTAGTCCAAATTAGACCTTTTGGTGTGTAGCTAAACTTTTTCGCACCTAATGGGAAAGAAAACTCATGAACTATAATGGCGCTAGTTTCGCATGACCCAAAAAAACAAACACGATTGGTTAATATATTTATCGTTTCTCCGATTGCCGCACCGTGATTGGCTCATATAAGTTAAGCGTACGTAGCGCCATCTGCACTAACCTTCGCGTTTTCTTCCCTACATAAGCCAAACCAGTCTTGTTTCATATCACAATATAAGCTGTAGAAGTACCTAAAACAAATTAAGAATAAAGTACTCTTAACTTGGTTCTATGATTGCCCATGTGGAGGTGCCACCGGAAATAAACAGTTGGGTTATTTGAATTAAGTTTATTATCGATTTGATTTGGAACTAAAGTTAAATGGTGTGACTTGCTTGCCTTGTCAGTGCAAGTTGATTTAATAATTTTGAGACTAAGTGGCAAAAGTAAAAATGCCATCTCATAATAGTTGAAAGGACATTTATTGTATTTTTATATAAGCGAGGTGTGGTTAACATCCAGATTTAGGAAATTAAGAAATTATTTAGGTAATCTATAAATCTACCTTTGTTACTTGTTATTTGTTATCAAAGTACTTTGACAGAAATGATCCACTGCCGCTCAGTTTCATAAAGCTTTTGTCCTTGATGGTAACAAATTTATAACATACTTAGGTACCTATTTACATTGAACCACATCCAAAATTGTGGGTTCACCTACGTCATTTCTATCCTAGAAAATAGGGGCTTAAATGAAACTAACTCTACTATTGTAAGTTATGTATTGAAAGAAAAATTAACGTGACCAGTCAAAAATTAGATCTCAAGAGGATAAAGCTTTGTGCAACTGGGCGTATAATAAAGTGAACTTTTAATTTAGTATAGTATGTAGGTAAACACCTTAAGAGTTGCATTGGATTAAAATGAGCTTCGGATTGTAGATATAAAATATTTTAATTCCATTTCCATTACAAACTCGTCTATTTTTTTAATAGCGGAATATAAACCAAAAATATAATGAGGTAATAACTCTGCAAAATATCAAATGAGCCTAGTACACACGTAGTCCATCTATTGTTCCTGAAGTAGATATTTCCGCAAGGAGTAATAGATATCCATAGAGCATCCAAACATTATATAAGGATTTCTGTTAAGTCAACATAATAATAATAATGTTTAGATATTATTATACTGCATGTAAAAGGACCCCAAGGAATGGTCTTAGAAACATTTTTGGGCAAGTTGTTCATATTGACGAGCTTAACAACGTTTTTAAAACCATTGCTCGGGGTTATTTTACACGCAGATGTATCTTAAAGTTATTATTATCATTTAGTATAAAAATAAAAATGTATGGATACCTACCCATTACCTACCTACCCCTTTTTTATCGTGGAGAAATCCCTTGTGGATACCCCGCCACTACTGAGCCACTATATCCAAATGGTCGCCCCAGTCGCTCTTGGACCTTGCAGACTATCTCCAGGATGGGGAGCGATCGACGCACCCCCCAGCTCACGATGTCGTGCGACGGTACCAGGGTCACCGGGGGGTGTATTAAGAACGCAAGAGTCCCCGCTCGCGCGCCATAGCCCCCACGCCCTTTCAGTCGCCTCTTACGACAGGCAAGGGATACCCTCAGTACTATTCTTATGCCCGGAACTGTTGGCCCAACCTACCTACCCCTGAGGAAGACACTTTTAGGAACAATAGATGTACTAACTAAAGCAGGCTCATTGTATTGTAGGCTTTATAAAAAAGAAAGTAGCTACACATATTGTGTCCATATAAGTCTGGCAATCTGTTTTAGAGGTATTTCTAAACGTTCCCATCCATATCTGTCTGGAATGGAAGTTTAACAGCCAAGACGCATTACAAAATATGGTAAAACAAGACATTTTCATTTCGTTGGCACGAAACAAGGACGCAATTGTGTGTGCCTTGTAAAAACAAAACTTGGTTGTCAGTGTTTATGCCCACTGAACCTTTGGTAGCCATCACTGTTTAAGTAGAATCAGTGTCTATTTACTTACACATTGTTACCACAAAATAATAAATATAACTACCTACTACTTAAACATAGCTTACAATATAGGTGTATTTAATTAATAGCATTTCGTCCATGGAGTTTATTTTTTCATTTGAAATGCTATTTAGGTATGGAAAAGAATATATTTTTGTGTCAGAAAAATCAATATAAACACATATCTAAAATAACGCAAATGTTTTATTTTTCAATTCAATATAAAATAGATGTTACCTATATATTTTACAAAAACCATTAGTCAACAGAAATATAAAGTAGGTACTTACAGATCGATTAATAAGGGCATCTTAAGCGATACGATGCGCTTGTGTCGTGTCTGCGAATAAACGAGCGGCGTGACTCAACACAGGGAAACCTATAGCGGTATCAGTATCCTTACATTTATTGTAACATTGTTCTCTAAAAAGAATATTAGGTACTTTTTAATTTTCATATCGAGTGTTTTTCATTTTCCGATGTATGTGGCAAACAAGGCGTGGCTTAGTCACACTCATAAAAAGACATGCTGTATTAGTCAAAGTGTCATTATACTATGAGTATTGTGAAAGAAGCCAGCTCTTATTAATCGATCTATACCTATACACATAATATACATAGG